>JARGYF010000164.1:0-156258 GCA_029203975.1 Mycena vitilis
GGCGGCTCATCACTTCATATATTGCGCCAGAACTAATGGACAGGTGGGAATGTGTTACTATGATTCGCAGTTTATTGACTCGAGTCTAGTCTTGTCCAGTGCTATCTCTCTACCTCGTATTACATTCTCCCTTTCCTCCATGTCCCCTCCTTTCTCGCCGTGCGTTATTCCTACCCCTCCATCCACACCTGCTAACTCACTTCTAGGACTACGGCAACCCACAAAAATGGGGCGAACCCGGCTTCGCCGCCTTCATCGTCGCCATCTGCTGCCTCGCCTCCCGCCACATGGACGACCCACGCGTCCGCGCCTCCCCACTCGACGCGCACTCCGCCGGCACCAATGGTTCGACCTCCTCGGCCGCCTCCGCACGCTCCCCATCGCCGACCGCCCCACGCTCTACACAATCCAAGCCGACCTCATCGCCGCCGTCTACGCCGTCGGCCTCGGCAAGCTCTCCAAGGCCGCCGCGCTCCTCTCCGAGGCCGTCTCCGTCGCCGTCGACGCCGGCCTGCACCGCTCCGCGGACACGTACGACCTGTTCGACCCCGTCGAGGACGCGGTGCGCGCGCGCACGTTCTGGTGTGTGTATATCTGGGATAAGCAGCTCAGTGCGCATTTTGGGCGCCCGCCGATGTTGAGGCTGAGGGACTGCGATGTGGGGGAGCCGAGGGCGGTGGACGATGAGTGGATTACGCGGGAGGGCGTGGGCGTGCCGGTGTTGCCCGCGGGGACGGCGTGTCGCATGGCCGCGTTCGTGTGTGCGCGCGTGCGAGTCGGGTCGGGGTGGAGCGAGTGCGTACAAGTGGAGTGTCGCTTTCTCCACTTTCGCCCAGAGCTGACTTGGTGGTTTGCGAGGAGGCGCGCGCACTACCACTCAAAGGCCATGCACGCGGACGACTGCGATGCGCTGCGACACGCGCAGTCACCAAGCTCGGCGCGAAGCACTGGTATCAGGAGGCTGAGGTGAGCCCCGTGTACTTTTCCTTGTCCGTCCTTGTCCTTCCTTCCCTTCTCCTTCATGTCCCCTTCCTCCGCCATACCCTTGCCATCCCTTCTTCCCTCACCCCGCTCTCCCCTCCCTTCCGTCCCACTTTCACCCTCCCTTCTCCCTCTTCCCCTTTCATCCCCACACCGGATGTGCTTCGGCCCGTCCCGAGGGCTATTGACTTGCGGGGTTGGGGAGGTCGGGCACGCCGTCTTCACGCGCTCACGATCCGTGACATGAGGAGTGCGGGGATGGCGTGCGCTTTGTGGTAGAGTTGTCATCTTACGTGGACCTTGGACTTTAACTTAGCATTGTAGTTTTGTAGCAAGTATCTACCTATTTAGTAGTTAGCCCTGAATATATCACTTTGACATTTATTTTATTGTGTGTTCTTATCCATCCATGATCCAACCCATGGATCCTTGGGTCGGATTTCGGGCCAAGATCCTAAACGGGCCACTCACTCTAGCGACCCGATCGGGAAGGCCGTTGAAATTCTGGGGCGCGCTGTGGCTCTGAGTCAGTCGGAGGGCTTCAAATGCCTCATAGAGCCGCCCTTGTGTTGCCTGAAATGTACTACTGTCTCCTGCGCACACCTGGTGTCGGTGTAGCTGAAATTCGAGTACGTTGGGTGAAATAAAATTTGTGAGCCTCCCACTTCGGGCTAGGTTAGCGGGAGAATATACAGCTTTGAGTCTGTTATCTGTTCTATGCTGTACCTGGTGTCCAATTTGGCTGCGACGTAGCTCACCTACCTTCAACTGACTCAGCGTGAAAATAAAACTCCAATTCCATGCATGTACAAGGCACATGCATGCAATCTAAGCCGCCAAAATCATTCATTGCAACGTATAAAATGTATCTAGAGGCTACGCTCACCTTCAACGCACTACATCTCAATACAAATCGCCTTGAACGAAAATCCCAACACAAGCCGATCACTCGGCCGTCAGCCGAATGCCTGGCATCGCACCGCATCACACCGGGGACCGTAGCCGCTGCCCCGGCATCTCAATCAAACGGTACATAACAACAAATATAACACGGAAAGTGAAAAAATGTTCCAAGTTGTAGCGTGTTTTGGATGATTTTTTTTGACGATAGTCTCCCCGTCCCGAAGGTAGTCAGGTTGAAAAAAAATGAATTGGTATCTAGGGATACATGGGAGTAGACTACGAGGGTGGGGGTGCGATGGCGGCAACAAGGGATGGGAGGGATGGGAGGGAGGGAGGGAGGACATGGACGTCGAGCGGCGCTGCCACGGGTGAATCTGGGAAAAGAGTTAGCATGGGAGTAGAAAGACGATTAAAAGGAACGAGAAAGACGTTGGCGAAAAGTATGAAGGGAAGAAGAGTGCAAAAGGAGGGTGCGGCCAGGAAAGCGTGTCAGAACGATGGGGGTGGGTTGGACGACGTAAAGGCACACGAGGAGGTAGAAAGTGTGATTGGAAGAGAAAGAAAGACAGGGACGGCCGAAAGAGAAAAGAAGAAGAAAGGGAAAAAGACAAAGACCATACCACGAATGCGGCGACGCGTCTTGAGGGTGCTGTGTTGTTGGTGGATGGTCGAAGGTGAGATATGAAATGGAGCGCCAGAGGGACATGGAGACGACATGAAAATGGGGGATCGTGGTGGTACGAAAGCAAGAGGCAAAGTCACGGTGCTCGGCCTTATATATGAGCTTCGGGATCAACGTCCCACGGCCAGATATGGTCAAGAACGTTTGGCTAATTAAAACCCAAATGGGCCAGTGACGCGCACTCAGGCTCATCGTCTTCCACTAAGCACTTGAACTGGAATTTCGCTAAAGACGGGGTATCTTTGCGCTTTTTCGCGTTTGGAGTCGGGCAAAGGGATTTTATTGAATGTGTTGTGTATGTTGGAAAAGATGACGCGTAAAGACGCGTTAGAAGACGCGTTCTGAGAGACCGACTTAAAGTCAGTGATCCGGTGCCAAGTCCCCTTTTAGCATGTGGTTCAATTTCCTCGGAGTTGGGTTCAACACCAAACCCCGATGGCCGAGCGTGCAGCGCGAAGCGCTGCATGCGAGGCAAAACATGAATTTAATGTTGTCACAATGCGTCTGGAGTTAGACCCGATGGCCGAGCGTGCAGCGCGAAGCGCTGCATGCGAGGCAAAAAATGGGAATTTTGCAGAACGCGTCTGGAGTTAAACCCGATGGCCGAGCGTGCAGCGCGGAGCGCTGCATGCGAGGCAAAACACCTAGAATTCAATATCATCGGCAACGAGTCTGGACAAAAAAGTTAGTATTTATGTTACAATGCAACACGTCCGAGTATGAGCAACATGTCTGAGATTGAGAGTTGAAGGCGATGGCCGAGCGTGCAGCTGCATGCGAGGCAAAGCACTTGGAATTCAATGCCTTCGGCAACACGTCTGGAGTTAGACCCGATGGCCGAGCGTGCAGCGCGGAGCGCTGCATGCGAGGCAAAACACTTGGAATTCAATATCTTCGAGCAACATGTCTGAAATTGAGAGTTGAAGGTGAGACAAAACTTTGGAGGATAGCCAAAACTCGCTTTGTGCGACTGGGTCTCCCCCCGATTGCGATGAGTTTATTGTAGTTGACTTTGAGCCGGAGACTGTCCAAATGCCACAGGCGGTACATCTGGAATTTCCCCTTGATGTCCGAGCGAGCAGCGCGAAGCGCTGGTTCGCTCGGTGGGTAAGCAAGAAGCAAGACAGAAGTTATATTCCTTGGGGTCGAACAATTGATGCAACGCATAAGCATAACTTGAAAATTTGAGCGAGGATCTCCAACCCGTACATATAGGAAGACACACAGAAATGTAGCCGCGTAAACCTGAGACAGTGCCAAGATGAGCGTGTGTCACTTGAAAGACGTTGAAATGGTAGAGGAGTACCGTAAAGCGAGATAATTGCTCGTTCTCCCCCAAAATTCCAAGCCCGAGATCCCCGAGGTCGCAGTTGGAAGTCGACAAAGGGTGCGGCGACGTCAAGGATACTTATTCGTAGACAGAGTGAGTAGTAGAAGGGTGCAGGGGACCCAATGCCATGAAAAAAGGGTGCATATATCGTGTTGATTGCAACGGCCGAGGGGCGAATATTTGTTCAGGGTGGAATGAAGGACCGCCCGGCGTTTGGTTACATGCCGCTGAGACGTTTGCTTTGTCTGTTGCATCTGCAGACTCCGGACAATACAGCGTGAATTTCAAATGGAAATTTGTGTTGTCGTGGACCCCGCGGAGAGTTATGTGGATTGTCCGAAAACGAGTAGAATTGGTCACCTCTTGTGGTTCTCTGGAATTCAAATCAGCGACGGGAAAGCGGCCTCGGAAATGTACATAGATACCGATGGCAGAGTTCAAAACAAAAAGGAATCCGCTACAGATCGTTATCTCCCGAGGCCTGGTAGATGCTGTGGTCCGATAATCATTGAATTCGTTGATTCAAAATCATCCAACAAGACGCTGGAATATATGCTTGTTAATATAAGAACACGTATACATAAGTTGTTGGCCAAACCTAGGCGGCCGAGATGCCCGAAGGTGCGGTTGAACTCGATTAATGGGACGGTCGCGGCAATAGAGGTCAAGTATGAGCCTGGGATGTGGTAACCTATGGATGATAGCTAATCAGGGAAAGCATATGTTGCCAAAAATGCGCATACATTGAGGTTATAGGGCCGACATGTCCGAAAGAAGAGCTCGACCTTTATTAAATGAGGCGAGGGGCGGCTCTAAACCTGGAATGAGCCGAATTAATCATTCAAGCGTCAAGAGTGGATAAACCATTACGCATGCACCCAGTTTACCTTGACGAACATCGGACATCTTGCAAGTGAGGTGAAAGATGCGGCGGCGGCGGTAATGGTCGGGCAAGAGCCTGAATGATCGTGACAATCGACAGAGCATCTCAAATGTCGGCAGATTCAACATACCTCCGAGATAAACCAGTTCTGCAGGTGCCGCGACTGAGGGCCTCAACTGCAGAAATAGTCAGTAGGTTGGGGCTGAGATAAGACTAAGATTTTCGGAGTCGGCGAGAAAATTGAACCAACAACTTGCCCCCTAGTTTGGAGAGCACCTCGGCTGAACTTGAACTTGCCATGCTACGTAAGATCCCATCGAAACCAGGGGAAAACCCTTTATTGCTTCAATCCGATTTCAGGAATTGGGACCGGCTTGGGGAATTACACCAGGATCAAGGCCGAGATGTGAATCGCGCCATCGCAAAGCAGAGCCCGAGTCAAGAGAATGAGAAGCAAGTGACTAGGAATCTCGAGAATATGCATGGAAGAACGACTCGCCGGGGTGATCCAACTTGGGTCCAACAAGTCCTTGAATCCGAGGAGTCGAACTTGTGAAAACGGACGACGCACATCCAGAAGCGAGAAGAAAGGGAGACTCAACGTGTAGAGGTAGTGGCAAGTGAATGGGGGTTGAAGGAAGCAAATTGAAACCGGGATTGGCAGATGAGCGCTGAGCAAGAACGGAGTTAAGAGCCGACCATCAATATGCATCAATGTCGGCAATATTCGGCAATCGGCCTCTTGCTGTTGAACGTCGACGTGTACTTTGCCCGTGCTCCCGTCCCGCACCCCGCCAGACGCTGCGATCGCTCAAATTACTTCCCAATTCATGGGCTTTCTCCATCTCTGCTCTTCTGGCACCGCCTGAAGAATCTTGAACAAAATGCTGGAAATCTGACGTGCTATCTTTTGCGTATCTTGGTCAAATCTGAGCCGCGGCGCGTCAAAGCCCCCAACCCAGAATGCTGGCTCTGGATTCCCACCACCGAGCCCATCCTCACCGTATCGCGCTCGTAGCGGTGGACCGCGGTGCACACGGCTGCCCACGCCGACATCTGAGATCGATGCCTGCGCTCCTCAACGTCGAGACGCGCTTGTCGCGGGCTGTTCTTTTCCTCTTTTTGTCCGCCAAAAACTGTATTTTTGAGCTCAATGGACTTCATGCTGCTACCTCGTCGTCCTGGGCCCGGACTCCTGGCCGCTGCTGCACACAGAGGGAAAGGAGAGAAATCGACGCTTGTCCAACTCAACGAGACTTCTTCGCGCCATTCCAGAACGGGACTGGCTCCGATTCTTGATTCCGGGCCTGGCGCGCGCTGACCGCGCCCGCACTTGACTTGGTGTTGTTTTTTGAACAACACAAAGGTGGGCTTCGAATTCAACTGTTGGCAGTGTTGCTGCAGTGAGCACGCAGCGCACAACCACGGGAGTCACCGAAACCATCAATGATCACGTCGGTGTGGCATGAGCTTGAACGTGATTCTAAACCACCGCCACCATTTGCGCGCGACTCGGTTAACGACACGGTTAACCACGGTAGGTGGCCACTCTGCGATCTGTTGCGACTTACTGAATGTCTTTTGTACATGATTTCTTGAAGCTGTTTTATTCAAGCACAAGCTCCATCTCTTCACAGGATTTTCTCTTCATCGTAACATCCCGTGCCGCCGTGGATATCTACATCAAAGCATCCAGCGCAACATATTTCAGTTACAGGTAGGGTTGCTTCAGTCGTCTCTTTTCGACTCCATGCTACGTTCGTTGCCTGCCGTATTGGCCGCTGGAAGTCCGCAAATAATACTCGCAAGACCAACTTGGATTGCCTCGGACTTCGGTCCTCAGCACCCTCGTATGTGGGTTAACAACCATTTGCACAGAATATTTTCGCAAGTCCCCGTCTGTTTCCTCGACTCCAAAACTCTTTGACTCACATCCCTCCAGACCTTCGCAGATTCAACTCAGATGCCAAAACTGACACAACTATACTCGACGAATATACATCGGGCATCGGTACAACATCGGTAAGTCATAGATCCTGCTTCGCTGAGTCCACTCACTGCTCAAAGACTCGCGGCGCTTCATTTTCAGCTTCACCCCTAGTCTCTATTCCAGATGACGTTGTACAGGCACACGGATCGTCTATTTTCAATTCGCACTGACTCGGATCCAATAACAGTGATCTTGCGGCTCTCTTTCAGTCCACCCATTGTAGTCAAAGGTCAGCCTCATGGGCTCGCCCAAAATTCCAAGGAGTCTTGTTTCCCGGTTTATTCATTCCAGGTGCGCGGGCCTCAAGGCGCCGATCTTCGCAAATGGTCGGTAAATTACAAGTGTTGAACCTGCACTGACCCGGCCAGATTCACGTCCGTCCAGTCTTCAATTTCGATACGGTCGCGTTTCTGCCTAGTCTGATAGGCCCAAAGAGTTTATACGATACTTTCCCTGACACGCCCACCAGCTGACTCTTGGATCCGGTTTGCAGATGTTCAATATTTCGATGTACGGCGCGACACTTCAGATATATGACAGTTAAACCTCAAGGTATGGCCCAGGTTTCTATCTCACCAGTTCTCTCACCGCTTGAAACTGTCTCCAAGGCATTTTCGTCCCTGGAAAAGATCTCAAAGGCTGCAACCGAACATTTCTGGACATCGCCAATCCGTTTGATCAGAGAGTCGCATCCCATGTTCGTGTTTCGTTTTCTGCCATCTATGTCGCTCGTCTTTCGTGTGCCGTACTACAGATTCAACCTTCCCTTCCTTCTGAGCAATTTAACCCCAGAATCAGGGGGCATGTATACGATTCAAACTGACTGGTACACCAGGGATTAAATTATGTTCTCGTACTGACGGCAGGTCGGTCCTTTACTGTCTGCTGAACCGCGCTTTAAAATCCTTCCACAGTTCAGATCTGAACGCGGTCCCCACAGTTCAGATCTGAACGCGGTCCTACTTTCAGCGCGCCTCAAATTGCTCTCGCAGCATCGTCTTTTACGCCTCTGGACTTCTGCTCGTCCGGCATAAATCCGGCAACACTCCCTTGTGCGTTCCGATTGTTTTCTTTCACATGTCTCTGGGTAAGGGCACGCATCTCTTCTTGTTTTCCCTGACTTGGGTGGAGAACCAGTGACCTCGCGGTAATCTTCCAGTTCAATCAGTACATTCAAAGGTCAAAATATGCGCTCATCTTCGCAAATCGTCGGCAGACTACTCGCAGGCGTTGTAAATATGGATTAACAACGGCATATTGAGGCCCATCCAGCCTCCGTTTTCATTTCGGACGCACTTTTCCCAGCTCTGTACGTATACTTACCGAGTCCTTTCCTCATTTCATGCCCACCTGCAGACTCCGCATTTCATTTCCTTTTCCAGATGTCCACGCGCCGCGCAGCAGCCCCTCGGATGCGTTGCAAACTCCAGGTACTACTGAATGTCCATTTTGTAATATCTGACAAGAGGTGCAAGACGCGATACAGGCTGCAATTGGATATCTCTCCCTCAATATCTCTACGCATCGAGCTCCCGAGGCCTGGAGGCTGAGTACACCAGCTTGGGATCCAATGTTGAATGTCTGGGCCTACTGGTACAATTTTGCTGCACCTGCCTGCAGATTAGCTGATCGCTCGTCCATTTTATAGCTTCGATCTGGAAGGCGCGCCAAGTAACTCGATCTATGCACTTCGGCTTTTACCACGCCATCGTAACATACTTCCGCAAGGCTTATCACCCTCGCACCGGAGCTTTGACGTCCTTGCCTCCCCAAACCAATTCAACCGCGCTTATTCATTATTCAAGACCAAGTTTTTAACCGCTCCGTCTTCAATTTCTCGCACCGCGGTTGAAAGATGGCTGATTTAATCTGGGTAGTATAGCCTTATTGCACCTTTCTGTGGCGTGCTCTAAATTCAACGATGTGGGTGTCCCCCGGCTGAACTTTCGCTGGCCTACTTTGTGGTATGTCCAGTACCTTCAGTCCATTTACATAATCAACGCAACTATTCAAGCTTTTCGACTGTTTAGCCCAACCACAGCATGTTCAACTCATCTCTACAGCGGATTTTAGAAGTCTTTCCTTTCCGCCAATACTATTTTCAACCACTGTCAAATATCCAGCTGGCCGTCCACTCGCGTTCGTGCTGCATTCCCCGGATTCTCGCGGGGCTGGCATACGTTTATTCTTCATCAGTCTGTGGGGTTTTGAGCGCCAATCCATGTCGCGATGTTGAATTGAACCTGTCCTAGAACTTTGTCGTCCGATATTCGAATCTCACTCAACTTGACATCGCATATGCATCCGTTCTCTCACCTTCCAAGCTGCCTGCTCAATGCTTGAACACACATCCTTCGAGTCCCACAATCTTGTCCCTCACATTTGTCGTTCAAGACGTCACAAACTTAATCTAGAGCTAATTCGAATCCCACAACACGACACCTCTCAGCCGACAGACTTTAGACGGTCGTCGTCCAACAAAAATCTCCACCCAAGTATTCTCTCGGGGAGCGAGTCTGGGGCCGGACATGAGTATGTTTCGCGGAGCGAGCACCGGCCAAACCAAAAATACCTGGTGTTTTTCGCGGAGCGAGGCTGGCTAGACCTTAGTATTTTCCGCGAGGCTGGCTCAACCGTACTGTTTTCCGCGCAGCGGGTCCCAGCTCCCACTAAACCCTAGCATTTTCCGCGCAGCGGGGCTTATCTTGTCTCCGTCTCTTGTCTCTATCTTTGGCTCTACCCGCAACCGAACGAAAGACAGAAGAAGAAAAAAGCTAAAATGCACTAAGTCGCGATGAAAAGCGGACTTGTCATTTTTGTAATTTTTCCTTCCCTCTCTTCTCTCGCTGCTCGTGTGTCGGAGGCCTGAAGCCTGAAAGGCAAAAATGCACTAAGTCCACGACGGACTTGTGCGTTTTTTTTTCTTGGCCTTTCCTTTCCTCGTCTCAGTTGGGTTTTTAAACCATGATTGATTTTTAGTGCAACTTCAACTTGGATCTGGCAGCGTTGCGGATCTGAGTTGAATTGAACTCGGGAGGGACGCGGATCTCAAGGTGAACAGTTCAATTTCCAACCTCCACTCCTCCTCTCATTGAAATTTACTCGCTAATTTCCACTACATACATGCCGTGCCTACTCGCAACTTTTATACGGGTTTCCTACTAACCGCGCTCTAGGTTCATGTCGGTGTCGGTGGCTGGCCTGGGTTTTTTTTTTCTGTTTTGCGGTGCAGGGAGGGGAGGGAAGGAAGGAGGAAGGGCGATGTGATGTGATGTGATGTGTTGGCCGTGGGGAATGGGAATGGGGAATGGGGACTCAAGGCGGAGTGGGTATCGTCGCGGTGACAGCTTGACGCTCGCGGTATTCTTGTCGTACTCTGGAATCTGCATTCTGTACATGTGGCTCCTGGACTTGAGATTGACCGTGAACATCCCAGCGCGAGGTGCTTGAATCTCGTCGGGGCACGAGAAAAGACCGTTGAATTAAGATTGGACGGAGTTTGCGGCTGGCTGGCGTTGACGCGATATTACTCCGAGGTCGGGGTTGCGTGAGGCTGGATTGAGGCTGGAGTAGAAGAGCAGAAAGGTGAAGTAGAAGAGCAGAAAGGTGAGTCGCGGTATTTGTTATTAGGTTATACATACTACTTTGGTGGATTGAAGTTTGCGGGGAGGCGACGGAAGGAAGGAGGAACCAAGAGATGTGTCGGCCGGAAGAAAGGTTGGGTACCGCCGCGGTGACGGTTTGACGCGGGGTATTCCTGTCTCTGCGGCTCTCGACTGCGTCGCTGCGTCTCTGCGGGTCTGCGGCTTGAGATTCAATGTGGCCTTGACATTTACTTCAAGCTTGTCAAAGAGCGAGAGACGCGTCGTGCGGCGATACTGCCCGGCTGGCTGGATAGGTCTGGAGTGAGCCTGGATTCGAAGAACGAAGAAAGGTGCGCCATGTTGGGTGGCGATTACTTTGGCGAGTATATAATATATAGGCTTCACTTCTTCCTCGACGCGTTCTACCTCCTCTACTTGTGTTGGACTTGGAGCTCAAGGCGCGGACGGTGCGCGGCGGGGCTCGAATTTTGAAAGGACGCCCGTTCGAGTCCCTGCCCGACTTGCCCGAGCGACAGGAATGGACGGCGCGGAAGGTGAGTTTCAAAACCCCTTCCCGTGATTTGACCGTCCAGACTAGCGTCGAAATCGTCCAAGCGCAACTGCGACATCTCTTCAAGACGGGATGTGTCTTTGCAAAACAGCCCGGGAGCAGTGCTGCCAAGTTCTGGGTGAGCCCAGGCCAGTCGCCGAATCGTCGCCCTGAATAACGCTCGTTGGAGAAGGATGGAGAAGCGTGCCTTGGCGTGGAGCCCCACGGGGTCAGCGCCGCCCCGCGGTAATGCGCGCTGACGTGCTTGAGTTTTTGTGAGTCCGTTTCGTTCTTTTGATTCGAGTTACTTGGGCTTTGTTCTTGGAGATGTCCTGGAGTTGCGAGGCCGAGCATGACGCGTTGAGTGTGCCAAGAGCATGCTGAAGACGCGTCGAGTGCGCCAAGAGATGGTGGTGGCGGGATGTCGGCGTCTCAATATCAAATATCAAATAGCACAGCCGCCGCGTCTACGTTGACCCGCTTCGGCGCGTGCTTGGTCAACTGACTCTTGACTCTTCGTCGCGCTCGTTGACCATGCCGCCAGTCACCACCGCCGAGAGCCAGGAGGCGTCGGCCGCGGCCATCCTCAAGGAGCGCAGATTCAAGCTGAGCAGGTGGGTCGCATATTTATTATAAAGGTAAATACTCATTTCGCAGGGCATGCGACCGGTGTCGGTAAGCCATTCATTACAATGTGGGGTTTGCAACTAAAGACGCAAAGACGGCGACGAATAAAATGCGACGAAGGACACCCGTGCCAGGCGTGTCTGGCAGCGAGCTCGGCGTGCACATTCGAAGAACCAGGGAAGCGCACGCACCCACACAAGTCCAAGCGCACCGCGACGCTCGAGGACCGCATGCACCACCTCGAGACCCTCATCCAGGCCATCCCCCCCGCCGTCTTCGCCGCGGGCAGCGCCAACGACCACCCCGCGCCCATGGAGGTCCCCGCCAGCCCCGTCGCCCCGTTCCTGTTCCCGGGCTTTGGCACCGGCGTGCCCCCGCCGTCGCTGCACGTGTTCCCGCTCACGAACCCGTCGACGCATTTCACGCCGCACGAGATCAAGCCCGACGAGAGCGTGTTCCCGAGCCCGCTGTCGCCCAGCCCCGACCTGCTCGCGGAGGAGACCTCGCGTCTGTCGCTGTCCGCGTCGTATCTCTACTTTGACGACGAGGGCTATACCCGCTGGCAGGGCGAGGCGTCGGGTTTGCCGTTGCTGGATCTGCTCGTCGAGCGCCATGTGCCTGCGTCGGATGAGGTCCCGCCGTCGGTCGCGCCCGTGGAACAAGACTGGTTCCCCAATCGCACGCCGCGTCGCACAGACGTCAACCCGCAGACGCTTTGGCGGCTTATCACTTCATATATTGCCCCAGAATTAATGGACAGGTGGGAGTGCGTGCCTATGATTCGCTGTTTATTGACTCGAGTCCAGCCTCGTCCAGTGCTATCTCTCTACTTCCTATTATATTCTTCCTTTCCTCCACGTCCCGTCGTTCCTCGCCGTGAGTTTCGCATTTCACCCGGGGACCGTTTGCTAATCCAACTCCAGGACTACGGCAACCCACAAAAATGGGGCGAACCCGGCTTCGCCGCCTTCATCGTCGCCATCTGCTGCCTCGCCTCCCGCCACATGGACGACCCACGCGTCCGCGCCTCCCCACTCGACGCGCACTCCGCCGGCACCCAATGGTTCGACCTCCTCGGCCGCCTCCGCACGCTCCCCATCGCCGACCGCCCCACGCTCTACACAATCCAAACCGACCTCATCGCCGCCGTCTACGCCGTCGGCCTCGGCAAGCTCTCCAAGGCCGCCGCGCTCCTCTCCGAGGCCGTCTCCGTCGCCGTCGACGCCGGCCTGCACCGCTCCGCGGACACGTACGACCTGTTCGACCCCGTCGAGGACGCGGTGCGCGCGCGCACGTTTTGGTGTGTGTATATCTGGGATAAGCAGCTCAGTGCGCATTTTGGGCGCCCGCCGATGTTGAGGCTGAGGGACTGCGATGTGGGGGAGCCGCGCGCGGTGGACGATGAGTGGATTACGCGGGAGGGCGTGGGCGTGCCGGTGTTGCCCGCGGGGACGGCGTGTCGCATGGCCGCGTTCGTGGGAGTGCGAGTCGGGTCGGGGTAGTGTGTTGAAGGGAGTGAGGATAGCGGCGGGTGTGCGTCCATGGCAAGTGCCGGCCCCTCCGCTTTCGGTGCAGAGCTGACTGGGTGGTTTGCGAGGAGGCGCGCGCACTACCACTCAAACACCATGCACGCAGACCACTGCGATGCTCTGCGACACGCGCAGTCAGTCACCAAGCTCAGCGCGAGGCATCGGTATTAGGTGAGCCCTGTGTCCTTGTCCTTGTCCGTCCTTCCTTCCCCTTCTCCTTCATTTTCCCTTCGTCCGCCATCGCCTTGCCACCCCTTCTTCTCTTACCCCCGTCTACCCTTCCCTTCCGTCCCACTTTCACCCTCCCTTCCCCCTCTTTCGTACCTTCCATCCCCACCCCGGATGCGCTTCGGCCCTCACGAGGGAACTGACTTGCGGAACTCGGGAGGTGGGGAACGCCGTCTTCACGCGCTCACGATACGGTCACGAGGAGCGTGGGGATGATTGTGTGCGTTGTGGTATACTTGTCATCTTACGTCGTCTGTCGGACTTGGACTTCAGGACAGCACTATAATTTGTAGCGAGTATATATTTCTGTTGTAGTTAGCCCTGAATATATTACTTCGAAATTTATTTTATTATGTGTTCCTATCCATCCAACCCATGGATCCTTGGGTCGGATTTTCGGGGCAAGATCCTAAACGGGCCACTCACTCTAGCGACCCGATTGGGAAGGTCGTTGGAATTCTGGCGCGCTCTTTGGCTCTGAGTCGGTCTGAGGACTTCAAATGGCTCATGGAATTGCTGTTGTGGCACCCGAGATGTTGCTCACACCTGGTATCGGTGTAGTTGAAATTCGAGTATGTTGGGTGAAATAAAATTCATGTGCCTCTTACTTCGCACTTGTTTCGCTGGAAATATGCAGCTGTAAGTCTGTTATCTGTCCTATGCTGTCCCTGGTGTCCAATTTGGCTGCGACGTAGCTCACATACCTTCAACTGACTCACCGTGAAAATAGATGTTCAATTCCATGCATGTACAAGGCACATGCATGCAATCTAAACCGCCAAAACCAGTGTTTGCAACGTACAGAACACACCTAGTGGCTACACAGAGCCTCAAATCTGCACATCGCAATACAAATCGCCTTGAACGAAAATCCCAACCCAAGCCAATCACGCGGCTATCAGCCGACCCTCTGGCATCTCACCGCATCACACCGGGGGCCATAGCCGACCCTCCGGCATCTCAATCAAACGGTACATAACAACAAATATAACACAGAAAGTGAAAAAATGTTCCAAGTTGTAGCGTGTTTTGGATGATTTTTTTTGACGATAGTCTCCCCGTCCCGAAGGTAGTCAGGTTGAAAAAAAAATGAATTGGTAGCTAGGGGTACATGGGAGTAGACTACGAGGGTGGGGCGTCGAGCGAAGGGAAAGAGGGAAGGAGATTGGAGGGATGGGGAGCGGCGCTGCCACGGGTGGATCTGGGGAAAGAGTTAGTATGGGATTCAAAATACAATCAAAAGGACAGAGGAAGGTGTCGACGAAAAGGATGAAGGGAGGCCAAGAAAGGGTTGAGAAAGAGGTGTACTATGGAGGTAAAAGATCGACGACGCGATGGGACGGAAGTGGGCTTGTAGGAAGGGGAAAGAAAGAAAAGAATGGCAGAACGGGAAAAAAAGAAGGAAAGTTCAAGGGCGAAAAAGAAAGACGACAAAGACCATACCACGAATGCCGCGACGCGTCTTGAGGGTGCTGTGTTGTTGGTCGATGGTCGAAGATGAGGTATGAGAATAGAGCGCCAGAAGGACATGGAGACGACATGGAAATGGGGGATGGTGGTGGTGCGAAAGCAAGAGGCAAAGTCACGGTGCTTGGCCTTATATATGGGCTTCGAGATCAACGTCCCACGGCCAGATATGGTCAAGAACGTTCGGCTAATTAGAACCTAAATGGGCCAGTGACGCGCAGTCAGGCTCATCGTCTTCCACTTGAACTGGAATTTCGCTGAGGACGGGTATTTTGTCATTATCTCGCGTTTTGAGTCGGGCAAAGAGTTTTTATTGAATGTTTTGTGCATGTTGGAAAAAAAAAGACGCGTAAAGACGCGTTATAAGACGCGTTTTGAGAACTCAACTTGAAATCAGTGATCCGGACCAAAGTCCCCTTTTAGCATGTGGTTCAATTTGCTCGGAGTTGGAAAAGTTGAGTTCAACGCCAAACCCCGATGGCCGAGCGTGCAGCGCGAAGCGCTGCATGCGAGGCAGAACACGAATCTGATATTGTCACAATGCGTCTGGAGTTAGACCCGATGGCCGAGCGTGCAGCGCGAAGCGCTGCATGCGAGGCAAAAAGTGGAATTCATTTTGCAGAACACATCTGGAGTTAAACCCGATGGCCGAGCGTGCAGCGCGAAGCGCTGCATGCGAGGCAGAAAGTGTAATCTGGAAATGTTGCACAAGACATCTTGAATTTGATAATGTTGCACACCTCGTGTGGACTCAAACCCCGAGGCAAAAAGTGGAATTCAACCATGTTGCACAACACGTCTGGAGTCAAACCCAATGGCCGAGCGTGCAGCGCGGAGCGCTGCATGCGAGGCAAGACACCTAGAATTCAATATCATCGGGCAACGAGTCTGGACAAAGTAAAGTTAGTATTCATGTTACAATGCAACACGTCCGAGTATGAGCAACATGTCTGAGATTGAGAGTTGAAGGCGATGGCCGAGCGTGCAGCTGCATGCGAGGCAAAGCACTTGGAATTCAATGTGGTTGCACAACACATCTGGAGTTAAACCCGATGGCCGAGCGTGCAGCGCGCAGCGCTGCATGCGAGGCAAAACACCTAGAATTCCTCTGGAGTTAGAAGCGGAATCCAGACATGTCGCACAACACGTCTGGAACCAAACCCCGAGGCAAAAAGTGACATTTAAGAAAGTGGCACAACACGTCTGGAGTTAAACCCGATGGCCGAGCGTGCAGCGCGAAGCGCTGCATGCGAGGCAAAACACTCGGAACTTGCTACCGTAGGACAACACACCTGAAATTTAGAGTTGAAGGTGAGAAAAAACTTTGAAGGATAGTCAAACCTCACTTTGCGTCGGAGTAAAGTGACCATTCTGAGACCAGAAATCAAATAGAGCAAGCAGCCGAGTCGGACTGACTTGGCAAGCAGAGACAGAAGTAAGGGGGCAATTCTAGACGCAAGAAGGTCGGAGGCGCAGTGCATCAAGTCTCCTGTCTGAACACACAGCGCGAAGAGTGCGCTCAGTGTGTTGAGTGGTAGATACTCGCAAATACATGGCAATTGGGCGAGTCTCCTTGAAGAGTTGACGCGGAAGAAATAGGGCAAGCAGCGCGTCTGGAGCAAAACACTTGAAATCCAATATCCTAGGGCAACACGTCTGAAATCCAGAGTTGAAGTTGAGAAAAGACTTTGAAGGATAGTCAAAACACACTTTATGCGTCACAGAATTTATTGTAGTTGACTTTTGAATTTGAGCGGTTCAGATAATCTGCGGCACACAAAAAGAATTTCAGCATGTCACAGGCAGTATATCTGGAATCTCCCCTTGATGTCCGAGCGAGCAGCGTGAAGCGCTGGTTCGCTCGGCGGGTACATAGAAGCCAATCAGAGGTAAGTCTTGCACTGGCATTAGACATAGACCGTAGGGTTCCAGGGAGAGAAGGGGAAAGTGGCCAAGACTAGAATATAGTGGCGGCAGATGTTGCAAGTCAGTCAAACAAGTTTTTGTTCAAACGAGGCATCATAATCAGATGGAGTGAGGAATCAAGTCCGAGCGCGTCTGGGTCTCCCCTCAATGTCCGAGCGAGCAGCGCGAAGCGCTGTTTCGCTCGGCTAATATTCAGGTAAGAAATAAGCCTTGCTTGCGTCGGCTGATGTTGACCGTAGTGGACGAGCAAGTTTTATTCAGCCCAGAGAGAGGCGGAGAGAAAGATAGCAAGACTAGTGGAATATATCGGGAAGTTGGGAAATATGTGGATGGCCAGAGACCCAGGAAGAAAAGGCGAGCACAAAAAACCCTCTCAAGTCGGAACTATAGCTGGATGAAGAAGATCCCATTCAAATGAGGCGCCAGATAAAGTCGGGACTCTGTGTCCCAGCGTAGCGCGTCAGAAACCTTCCCCGATTGGCTTTGGTGGGACCTGCTTTGCATTCAATGCCCCAGCTCTGTTCGAGCGTGCACTGCTGGGGTCGGAGCCCGTCATTCAAAGCAGATTTGACGTGGTGGAGGAAAGCGATCGTGAATTCGCTTAGAGGCAATCAGATTCTGTGGGTTTCGTCCGAGTCCACTCTGTGCAGCGAGGACAAGAAGGTAGCAGCAGAGAATCATTTCATTGAGTCCAACGGTACAGAGACCGGCAAAGAAAAACCCCACGTCTCGACGGTCCGTGCATCGAGAAGATCATATCGACTGTGATACTTTTGGGCCAGTTTTGACTTGGAATCCGCGCTGGCAATCAAGTCCCGCTTCCAGAAACAAAGACTTTGCTTGATGTCTCAGTTCTTACAGCGTTCGAGCTTTGGCCATTTCGTCGCAGGGACGCGTCAAGAGAGGCTGAAAAAGACAGTAGCGCAGATGACGTGAAAAGCCGAAGCCCGAGCATCGCCGACGGGCGCCTAATTAGGCCGGTCCGGCATTTGGACGGTGCGCTTTGCAACTGCCACCATGTACCCTTTTCCACCCATCGTCGTCTTGCAACGGGGCCGGTCAAATATCTTCCGACAAACGCGGCTTGCCCTCCACTGCGTTTCTCGGGCTCCTGTAGTCACTCTTCTCCCGGCTCCACTTCGGATGTGTGCAGAACGATAATTTTCGATGCAGTGTTGCACCACACTCGCCTGGCGCATCGGGTATACAATCAGTCGTTTCAAGCATCACACAAGCACTTTTCTGGAAGTTTCCGGTCAATTTAGCCAACTGGTATTCAAAGCCGGTTGACTCTCCCTTACAATTTGACCCTGCAATTTCCATCGCACCTTGACGGTTACGCTCTAGGATACTTTTCAACATGAATGACCTGGGTATACTCAGGGGAGTCAAACAGATTGTTTGAATAAGCTCCGACTGCTCTCTCATCTTGAATTATCTCTTTCGTTTGGCTGACTTTTAGGACATACGCATTTCTTGTTCACATAGTCTAAAGTACCCGCTCGCGTTCTGTGTTTACTCCAAATCCGCCGTCTACCCATCTACATTTACCCTTGCAGCCCTCAAATCTCGCGCCGCGACGAACCCGACAAAGAGGCCATGACGGCCACTCCGCAGATTCATTACTATTGCAGCTATGGTTCAGGCTCGTTACTCGGAGGAAAGTAACGCCTCCGAGTATCATTGTTGCACAGTATGGCTTCCATTTCACTATCATTGTTGTTCGATTCCTTCCAGAAAATGAATTCCCTTCCGCGTTTTGTCGAATATGACTTATTCCAACAGGCTCAAAAAGCGATCGATGGCCTCGATTTCCCGACACCCTTGCCACTGCGTCTTCACCACCACAACATACGCGCATTTCCATTGGCTTATCTCTGGCCTTTCAAAAATCGCTCGTCTGATGGAATATCCAATCAAGGCTCGTCCTGCTGTCGCTCACCATCTCAATGCTCTCATAAAGCAGTGGCTGAACTCAGACTCAATTCACAGCGCCCCCTCTTCTTGGCTTCAATTCAACTTAGACGGCTTCTGATACACCAGACTGCGGCAAATTCTTGGTTCAATCTTGGGCTGAGTTTTAGGCAACGTGCTTGGCTTGTCCTCTATCACTTATCCCCTAGCTGATATAGGACGCCACGGATTAGGGCTGGTGTAAAACCTCTAGTGCACGCTTTCTTCCTTCACTCTTCAACTAGGATGCCCTCAGATTGAAATTTTGAGTGCCGCGATACTTGGTCAGCTAATATCTCGAAGTATGTCCTACCTTGGCTTCATTTTTAACCTTCCGGAGTATTTCCCCGGCTCACAGGTGCACCGCCTGCAAAACTGAATAATTTTGAAGGTATGCTGTCTGTCGACTTTTGAGTTGCTCTGTTCATCGTCACGATCCTTGCAGACATCACTCGATCAACACCGCCGCCCACGGCATCTTTCACCTGCGTTTGAGTCGGTGGTCGATCTTCGACACCGCAAACTGGGTACATTCGCATAGATTTAGCCATCTCACACTTAGCTGATATATAGTTTCGGTCAGATACGATTCAATCAACCAGTGTTATCCATAGAACAGTCGACTTTGATGCATCCGAGGACCAAACTGACCTCCTTTGCTGCAACCGCCCTGTGGATCAAGTTGAACCGTACCTCGGGCATCTCGGCCGCATTATTTTGGCCAAACAATCTGCGCGCTGCACGCTCGGCCAAAGATAGGATTCAATATTGTCACAACACATCTGAAGGCAAAGCACTTGGAATTCAATGTTGTTCGGCAACACGTCTGGAGTTAGACCCGATGGCCGAGCGTGCAGCGCGAAGCGCTGCATGCGAGGCACAAAGTGGAGTTTATTCATTTTGCGCAACACATCTGGAGTTAAACCCGATGGCCGAGCGTGCAGCGCGAAGCGCTGCATGCGAGGCACAAAGTGAAGTTTATTCATTTTGCGCAACACATCTGGAGTTAAACCCGATGGCCGAGCGTGCAGCGCGGAGCGCTGCATGCGAGGCAAAACACCTAGAATTCCTCTGGAGTTAAACCAGATTGCCGCGCAAAAAAATAAGATATAACAGTGTTGCAGCATACGTCTGGAGTTAAACCCAATGGCCGAGCGTGCAGCGCGGAGCGCTGCATGCGAGGCAGAACATGAATTTATTATTGTCACAATACGTCTGGAGTTAGACCCGATGGCCGAGCGCTGCACGCGAGGCTAAAAGTCACGATTGAGGTTATAGGCAGGAGTAAAGTGACCAATGTACCACACAGTCCGAGACTAGAAATCGAATAGAGCAAGCAACCGAGTCGGACTGGCTGGGTATAGTTTGGCACGGTCCCAGTGGCATCTGCCGTTGCAAGGCAACGGCGTATCTATCTGTATGCGGATCGATGTGCTTATTCTAATTTAGCAAAGGTCAAGTTACTTGCAAAGGCATGCACAAAGACGCATCTGAAGGTTCAATTTGGGCTTGTCTCGGCTCGAAAAGGATGATTCCAAGTCGCAGATGCGATGAGACTCACCACACAATGTCGATGTCTGAGCGCGCAGCGCGAAGCGCTGTGTGCTCAGGAGTTGAAATTTAACCAATGCAAATCTTCGCCCTAGCCGCAAATACTGGAATCAATGCAAACAAAGTTAGCATGCAGGCAGACAGATGAGTAAAAGGGAGGTAAGGGGACAATTTTAAACGCCAGAAGTCAAAACATGTCGGAGGCGCAGTGCATCAACGCACAGCGCGAAGAGTGGGCTCAGTGTCTTCAGTGATAGATACTCGCAAGTACATGGCAATTGGATGAGTCTCCTTGAAGGGTTGACGCGGAAGAAATAGGGCACGCAGCGCGTCTGGAATCTCCCCCTTCGCAGCGCGAGGCACTCGAAATCCAATATCCTAGGGCAACACATCTGGAATTCAGAGTTGAAGTTGAGAAAAGATTTTGAAGGATAGTCAAAACACACTTTATGTGTCTGTGTCTCCCCCGATAGCTGAGCGTGCAGCGGAGAGGCACAGAATTTATGGTGGTTGAATTTTGACTTTGAGCGGTTCAGACAATCTGCGGCACACAGAGAGAATTTCAGCATGTCACAGGCGGTACATCTGGAATCTCCCCTTGATGTCCGAGCGAGCGCTCGGCGGGTACATAGAAGCCAATCAGAGGTAAGTCTTGCACTGGCATTAGACATAGACCGTAGGGTTCCAGGGAGAGAAGGGGAAAGTGGCCAAGACTAGAATATAGTGGCGGCAAATGTTGCAAGAAGTTTTTGTTCAAACGAGGCATCATGATGCGATAGAGTGAGGAATCGAGTCCGAGCGCGTCTGGGTCTCCCCTCAATGTCCGAGCGAGCAGCGCGAAGCGCTGGTTTGCTCGGTTACAGACTAGGCAAGAAGCAAGACAGAAGCTATAATTTCCTTGGGGTCGAACGATTGATGCAGCGCATAAGCATAACTTGAAAATGTGAGCGAGGATCTCGAACCCGTACATATAGGAAGACACGCAGAAATGTAGCCGCGTAAACCTGAGACAGTGCCAAGATGAGCGTGTGTCACTTGAAAGACATTGAAATGGTAGTGCAGCGCGAAGCGCTGCATGCGAGGCAAAACACCTAGAATTCCTCTGGGGTTAAACCCGATCGCTGCATGCGACGCAAAAATAAGATATAACAGTGTCGCAGCATACGTCTGGAGTTAAACCCAATGGCCGAGCGTGCAGCGCGGAGCGCTGCATGCGAGGCAAAACACCTAGAATTCAATATCATCGGGCAACGAGTCTGGACAAAAAAAGTTAGTATTCATGTTACAATGCAACACGTCCGAGTATGAGCAACATGTCTGAGATTGAGAGTTGAAGGCGATGGCCGAGCGTGCAGCTGCATGCGAGGCAAAGCACTTGGAATTCAATGTTGTTCGGCAACACGTCTGGAGTTAGACCCGATGGCCGAGCGTGCAGCGCGAAGCGCTGCATGCGAGGCAAAAAGTCACGATTTAGGGTATAGGCAGGAGTAAAGTGACCAATGTACCACACAGTCCGAGACTAGAAATCAAACAGAGTAAGCGCCAAGGCGCACGGACTTGGTATAGTTTGGTAGGGTTCCAGCGCCATCTACCCTTGCAAAGCAAAGGTGCATTCCTCTGTATGCGAAATGTTGTGCTTATTCAGATTGAGCAAAGTTCGAGTTACTTGCAACGGCATGGCACGTACAAAGACGCATCTGTCTGAGCGCGCAGCGCGGAGCGCTGTGTGCGAAGCGCTGTGTGCTCCGGAGTTGGAATTTAATCGATGCAAAACACGGATCCGGAGTCAAATCTTCGACCTGACTGCAAATATTGGAATCAATGCAAACCAGGTTAGCATGCAAGCAGAGAGAGGAGTAAAAGAGGGGTCAATTTTAAATGCAAGAATTCAAAGCAGGTCGGAGGCGCAGTGCATCAAGTCTCCCGTCTGAACGCACAGCGCGAAGAGTGGGCTCAGTGTGCTCCCTCGATCGGGTGTCGGTCGCATGCGACGCTGCAACGCCTCCTGTGGTAGATACTCGGAAGTACATAGCAGTTGAATGAGTCTCCTTGAGGAGATGACGTGGAAGAAACCGGGCGCGCAGCGCGTCTGGAATGTGTTGTGTAAGTTGGAAAGGATGACGCGTAAAGACGCGTTAGAAGACGCGTTCTGAGAGTCCGGTGCCAAGTCCCCTTTTGGTATGTGGTTCAATTTCCTCGGAGTTGATAAAGTTGAGTTCAACGCCAAACCCCAAACGCCGAGCGTGCAGCGCGCAGCGCTGCATGCGAGGCAAAACATGAATTTAATATTGTCACAATGCGTCTGGAGTTAGACCCGATGGCCGAGCGTGCAGCGCGCAGCGCTGCATGCGAGGCACAAAGTGGAATTCATTTTGCAGAACACGTCTGAGTTAAACCCGATGGCCGAGCGTGCAGCGCGAAGCGCTGCATGCGAGGCAGAAAGTGTAATCTGGAGATGTTGCACAACACATCTGAAGGCAAAGCACTTGGAATTCAATGTTGTTCGGCAACACGTCTGGAGTTAGACCCGATGGCTGAGCGTGCAGCGCGAAGCGCTGCATGCGAGGCAAAACACCTAGAATTCCTCTGGAGTTAAACCAAATTGCCGCGCAAAAAATAAGATATAACAGTGTTGCAGCATACGTCTGGAGTTAGACCCAACGGCCGAGCGTGCAGCGCGGAGCGCTGCATGCGAGGCAAAACACCTAGAATTCAATATCATCGGGCAACGAGTCTGGACCAAAAAAGTTAGTATTCATGTTACAATGCAACACGTCCGAGTCTGAGCAACATGTCTGAGATTGAGAGTTGAAGGCGATGGCCGAGCGTACAGCTGCATGCGAGGCAAAACACTTGTAATTCAATGTTGTTCGGCAACACGTCTGGAGTTAGACCCGATGGCCGAGCGTGCAGCGCGAAGCGCTGCATGCGAGGCAAAACACTCGGAACTTGATACCGCAGGACAACACGTCTGAAATTTAGAGTTCAGGAAGGTGAGAAAAAAACTTTGAAGGACAGTCAAACTTCACTTTGTGCGTCTGGGTCTCCCCCCGATCGCCGAGCGAAGCGCTGCATGCGAGGCAAAACACGCGGAATTCAATATCATTGGGCAAAGAGTCCTGAAAAAAAATAGGAGTCAGGTTATGGGGCCACAGGGCAAAAACGATATTTGACACTGCTGCGCCATCCGAACTAGAAACCAATAAAAGTAAGTTCCGGCTTAGACTAGTTGGGTCATCTACCTTTGCACGGTAAGGAGCTATGTTCTCCTTCATATGCATGTATGTGCCATATTGATGGAGAGACGTGAGTGTTTGACTGTAGACCCGATGTTTGCTCTGTGAATGGAAGAGATGGTGTGTTCGGGCGGTTGATGTATGATAATGCAAACATTCCACACCTACTCTCGTTTTAATTGAAAAAGTGAGGACCGTGCGTCTGGAGTGCCCCTCGATGTCCGAGCGAGCAGCGCGAAGCGCTGGTTCGCTCGGTGCCATTGGGGCAACCCACAAAAAAGCAAGCTGTTGATGAATTGGCATTCAATCGTTCACCGAGGACAGTTCCCTTGCAACATGATTTTCTCCGGAGACAGACAGGGAGAAATAAAAAGCCAGTCGAATGGATCGGGACTTCAAGACAGAAAAATTGGGAGACTGCTGCCCGAGAGAGTCTGTAGAACAGGAGCAAAAAAAACTCGCTCTCAATCTCAGTCGTCAGATCGGCAACAACAGAGGTTTCGATTCAAATGACGCGTCAGAATGAGTCGGAGTGGATGTCAGAGCGCGCAGCGCGTTGAGAATCTCTCCTCGATGGCTGAGCGCGCAGCGAAGACCACTAGCTACTGGCAAGCAGCGTCATTCACCCTTGCAAGGCAAAGGCATATTTTCTGTGATGTTAAAATTCAACTGGGATCCGATACCCGCTCAGCCCGAGCAGACTGTAGACACAAACACTTACTCGAATAGAGCACTCAGCAATTGAGCTGGGTTGAGGGACTAAGGCCTCGTCGCACGTCAAGTTCTCCCCTCGATGACCAAGCGAGCAGCGCGAAGCGCTGGTTCGCTCGGTTAGAAACTGAGCAAGAGGTACGGCAGGCAGAGCTTGAGCAAAGGGTATGTTTTCCCAGGCCAGCCGGGAGACACATCCGGAACAAACGAGCAAGCACAGTCTATTATATTGGATGTGTTATGTTGGAGGGAAAAGCCCGGATTAATGGGGAGTCGGGACAGAAAGATAAAATCCACTTTGAACATGACCAGACAGATACAAGATGACGCGCAGAGAAAGATCAGCAAGTTCGGACCCGGACAAGACTTTGTCGATTGGTGGAATGGAGATTTTCAAGCTAGCGCCGGAGTCTGAGTGCGAAACGCGGGAGTCGCCCCGAGTAATCATGGCAAGTCCAGCGGCAATGTGAGACCATGAGAGCGAGCGGCGAAGTAGCAGGAACTTGAAGTGCGGGTGGACGCGGGCAGCCCTGAAACAAAAGGCCAGTGTGTATTGAATCCCAGAGTGCGTGATCTTGTTAAGCAGTTGGTTCTGGTTGCTTGTCCGAGTCGGACTGAGGATCAGCATTCCATGTCGAAGCCTTGGAGCCAGTTATCCAACGGCCACTTAGGGGTACATTCCAGAGAGTTTAGTGGAAGCAACGGTTCTGGAGCCGCAGCGCCGCAGCGAGCCCTGACGGTGAGGAAGAATCCGAGTTGGCGCCGCGGCGTCGAAGTCCGATCATCGCTTGATCATCGCCGACAGCCGCCTGATCGACGGGTTCCCGGTTGACCAACTTGGTCTCAACCACCACTGATCACCGCCCCGGCAAGTTGGAACTGACCTTCCACACTGTATCCGGCTTCTCCTAACTCTCCTACACCTATGCCCGAATGTGGGCAATCTTGGATTCCTTGGTTGTCTCGCGACGATACTCGCATTATTTTGCACCTTCATCCACCCTGGCTCCATCCCGTTTGCCATCCCCTTTGCTTCCGAATACCCACTGACTTTTTGCAGGCTTGAATCCCTTGGCACCAAACCTGGTGTCCGTCCACTGTAAGCTTGCCATACGCACGGCGGACAGTGCAATTCGATGACTTCACATTCTCTGATCTCCCATTTCCACACCTCAAACCCGGGCATAACTTCTAACCTGTTCAAAAAATTCAAGATCCGCACAGATCTTAGTGAAATTCAGGCTCGTTGCTCTCCTCCGGGGTTTTTTTTTTTGTTCTACAGTATGACTTCGTTTTTTCGTTTGCTCCGATACAGTATCATTCTTATCTCAATCCTCCCAGGACATGTATCCAGCTCCGTTGGTCCGTTGCAGGTAATTTATCCAACATGCTCGGGAGCCTCGGTTTCACAGTGCCCTTGTCATAAGTCTTCACCACCGCAATTTTCATCGGGTTATCCTGCTCGTATTGGACCTGCCCTACGATTGCCCACCATTCCAACACCACGAGGAATCGCTGTCTCGATTGGAGTCGAATCCACAAGGCGCGCTTGGTTTGTTTCAACTTGGAATCTCCACTTCCTAACAGTCCCATGCTATGAGTAATCGGTGGTACGATTTAGGATTAGATCCATAGTGCGCATTCGTTTTGGCTTCGTTTCAACCTGGGATGCACCCTCAATTGCGGCCCGTTCGAAACCGGGTTCCTCTTTGGAATTTCTATTGAGTGCGTCCTTATTTTGTACTTCATCTCTGACTTGATGGCTGAACGACGCTATTCATTAGATTTGTTGTAAAACTTCAAGTGCGTACCTGTCATCCTTGCAGCCCTCATGTTAAAGGGTGAATGGATCAGCTTTGATTGAATTTCAGGGTACCTGTCTCCTCGACTCTACTCGTTCATTTCCTCAGCGGCTTCAATTCCATATTGCAGCGAAGCAATTGTTAGTGTTTTGGTCGCACTGCAGCTGTGTATGATTTGATTTCATTGCATCCTCAGTGTCATGGATCCTCAACCGAGACCCTCCGATCCAGGGAAGTTGCTGGTTCAATCTCTCGCTAATATTTCATTGGTCTTGCCTCATTTCCAACCTTACGGACGAACTATTTCTCCAGTTGATAGGCCTCAGTTGCGACACCTGCAGAACTGGGTGATTTAGAAGGTATGCTGATCTTGTGCTGATCTGTCAACTGTTAATGGTCGCGATTCTCCAGGCCTTTGGTCGATCACTACCACCGCCGCCACATCTTTCACCACCTGCAAAATGTCCGACGTCGATGTGGGCACATGCGTGTTGGTTCATTCACGTGTTAGTTCATTCATTCTCGATGCTTGACTGACTAATTCAGCTCGTCCTCGGTCTAGAGTTCGGCTCGCCTCTTGATAAAAAAGGTCAACCTCGTTTTGGGGCATCTCGGTCCTAAAACCTCAATATGTGCGCATTTTTTGGCCGTATATGCTTCAATCGACTAACTAGGATTCACCGGAATGTCAAACCTGAAGCATCTCATGCTCAACCCTGACCTTAATGGCCATGAACGCCCCTATTCATGAACTTCAACCGTAAGCTTCGTGCATCTCGGCCAAATCGGTTTAGCTGACAACCTTAAATTTGCGATCGCATAACGAAGTAGTAAGTTTTCTAGCATTCTACACCTTCATTGAATGACTTCGGATTAACGAACCAGGCTCGAAACACCGGTGCTTCATGAGGGCTGGCAAACGACATGTACCCCGTTCTTCCGCGATCGACTTGTATTTTGAATTCCGCAATCGCAGAACGCTTTGCGCACAGCTAATACGAATTTCAGCTGAATTGGTACCGCAAGACTAATTCTACTTGCATGCCGGGCTTCGGAACATCACACACAAGTTCACCTCGAATCCGCCACAACATAGAATTTCTACAACTGCAAGAGTCAACCCCAAGAATCGATGCCAACGTTCCCGCTGCAAGTATTCAGACGCCGAGGGGTTCCTCTCTGTGCATCTTTTCACCCTGATAAATACATTCGCGCCTCGTCCGTTGGATGGCCACGATATATGCGGCCCGCTTTTTCTCCTACACCCTTTTAGCGCTCACTCTTCCTCACATAGATCGTTGGGCAATTTTTCCGCTGTTGTTTTCCAGATCCATTTACTGAGACCCCACAAACTCTCGGACAGCGGCTTTCGGCGGTTCTAACTCAACACCCCTAAAGCCCCTAACTATATGCAGCTTTTTTTTGGCGGTATGTGAACTTGAACGCCATCCCTTGATGATTCTGAATCTGGCTTTTCCTTCAGCCATCTTCGATGGCTCGCACCGTTTTCAACTCAATTTCGGCCTTCTCGGCCATGGGTGTTCACCACGATGTATGGGATGTACACCCAGGTATGTCCTTCCTTGATCCTCTCGAGGTATCTTTCTTAATCTGAGCCAGTCCTAGCCTATCTATCGACCACCACCCCGGCTGCCGAGTATTTTATATTGAGTTCAACAATCACTGCGCATGTAGTAAAATAACCTTCACTTTCTGATCCAGCTCTTTCAATTTTTTGGTTTCCCTTCCGGTTTTTCATCTGCTTTTGTTCTATTTACTTGTCGCCAGATGGATTCACATCCACTTCCCCTCCTCAATCGACGCATCTTATACCGAGCCTGCTCAGTTCACCCGGTAAATCATCCCTTCGATCGTGATATTGTTATTGAGGTAAGCCTACAAACAATCGCAGCTCCGCACGGCGGTATTACCGTCATTTGTCTCAAATTTGTACTCAGTCACAGCAACACCTCGAAAACACCAGCTTCCGCCAAATCTCGTCCCCGCCTTCGAAACCTGAATACAGGCGCATATCTCTTTGCAGGTACTACTGTCAGGTCTTCATCATTTCAGATACTCAACTGCGGTTGCCAAACTTCTGCAGTCGTCTTCTTCACGAAGCTAGCCGTTGAACCCCGAGTTCCGGCGCTCTGGCCTGTCGCACAGCCGTCCTTGACCACTAGGCTCAACCACCACCCATTTGGAGGTATATATAAACCAAATCTCAGCTCGAATAAGCCGAAATTCAATCCTAATGGGAATTCGTTCCTACTCGTGTTACAGAGTCCACCGAGATCCATACAAGATGAGAGTTTTTCGGCAGCTCTCGCTCACCCCCGCCGCAAAGCCTTGGATATATGCGCAGTTTCTCCATTCTATGTAACTCCTATAGTCATATGAGAGCTTCCCTGGCTAATTTCGACTTATCCCAGACTCGTAATCCACCATCGTGGCCGGCTCTGCACTTTTCAACCCATCTTCGGGCTTCTCGGCCATCGATGCGGATCCAATGTTGAACAGTGATCTTGCGGCTCTCTTTCAGTCCACCCATTGTAGCCCAAGGTCAGCCACAGGGGCTCGCTCAATATTTCAAGGAATCTTGTTTCCCAGTTTATTCATTCCAGGTGAGTGGGCCCCAAGGCGCCGATCTTCGCAAATGGTCGGTAAATTACAAGTGTTGAACCTGCACTGACCCTGCCAGATTCAGGTCCATTCAGTCATCAATTTCGATACGGCTGCGTTTCTGCCCAGTCTGATAGGACCCACGACTTTATACGATGCTTTCCTTGACACTCCTACCAGCTGAATCGGTTGCATCCAGTTTGCAGACGTGCAACATTTCGACGGCGCGACACCTTGCAGTTCAACCCCAAGGTATGGCCCAGACGCTCATCTCACCAGTTCTCTCACCTTCTGAAACTGTCCTCAAGGCATCCTTGCCCCTGGAAAACATCTCAAAGGCTGCAACCGAATATTTCTGAACATCAGCCAATTCGACCAACTTTTGATCAGAGAGTCGCATCACATGTTCGTGTTTCGTTTTCTGCCGTCTTTGTCGCTCGTCTTTCGTGTGCCGTACTACAGATTCAACCTTCCCTTCCTTCTGAGCAATTTAACCCCAGAATCAGGGGGCATGTACACGATTCAAACTGACTCGTACACCAGGGATTAAATTATGTTCTCTTACTGACGGCAGGTCGGTCCTTTAATGTCTGCTGAACCGCGCTTTAGAATCCTTACACAGTTCAAATCTGAACGCGGTCCTACTTTCAGCGCGCCTCAATTGCTCTCGCAGCATCGTCTTTCACCTCAATCTATGCACTTCGACTTTTAGCAGGCCATCGGAACATCCTTCCGCAAGGCTTATCACCCTCGCACCGGAGCTTTGACGTCCTTGCCTCCCCAAACCAATTCAACCGCGCTTATTCATTATTCAAGACCAAATTCTAACCGCTCCGTGTTCAATTTTTCGCACCGCGGTTGAGGGATGGCTGATTTGATCTGGGTAGCTTTATTTCAAGGTTTCGTGGCGTGCTTTACATGTAAATTCAACGATGTGAGTGTCACCCAGTTGAACCTTCGCTGGCCTACTTTGTGGTATGTCCAGTACCTTTAGTCCATTTAATCAACGCAACCATTGAAGCTTTTCGACTGTCTAGACCTACCACGGCATGTCAACTCATCTCTACAGCGGATTCTAGAGGTCTTTCCGTTCCAATTACCTTATTTCCAACACTGTCAAATATCCAGCTGGCCATCCCCTCGCGTTCGTGCTGCATTCCCCGCATTCTCGCGGGGCTGACATACGTTTATTCTTCATCCATCTGTGGGTTTCGAGGGCCAATGACCCAATGCCGCGATGTTGAATTGAATTTGTTCTGGAACTTTGTCGTCAGATATTCGAATCTCACTCAACTCGACATCGCATATGCATCCGTTCTCTCACCTTCCAAGCTGCCTGCGATGATCTCAATTGGCGCTTCAACGCACATCCTTCGAGTCCAACATTCTCGTCTCGTCCTCTTCAAGACGTCACAAACTTAATCTAGAGCTAATTCGAATCCCACAACACGACACCTCTCAGCCGACAAACTTTAGACCGTCGTGGTCCAAGAAAAAGCTCCACCCAAGTATTCTCTCGGGGAGCGAGTCTGGGGCCGGACATGAGTATTTTTCGCGCAGCGAGCACCGGCCACACCCAAAATACCTAGTGTTTTCTCGCTCCGCGAGTCGGGCTAGACCGTACTATTTTTCGCGAAGCGAGCTCGAGCCTGGTAGCCAACTCCTAGTGTTTTCCGCGCAGCGGGTCTCAGCCCAAACCAAACTAAACCCTAGCATTTTCCGCGCAGCGGGTCTTATCTTGTCTCCGTCTCTATCTCTGGCTCTAGCTGCAACCGAACGAAAGAAAGAAAGAAAGGGTTAAAATGCACTAAGTCGCGATGAAAAGCGGACTTGTCATTTTCTGCCTTTTTCCCTCCCTCTCCGAAATCTCTCGCTGATCATGTGTCGGAGGCCTGAAGCCTGAAAGGCAAAAATGCACTAAGTCCACGACGGACTTGTGCGTTTTTTCTTCTTGGCCTTTCCTCCGTCTCAGTTGCAGGGCTTGGGGTTTAACTTTTTCAACCATGATTGATTTTTAGTGCAACTTCAACTTGGATCTTGCAGCGTTGCAGATCTCAGTTTATTGAACTCGGATCTCAAGGTAAATAGTTCAATACTTCCCATCTCCGTCATTGAATTTCCTCGCTAATTACTACTACATGCCGTGCCTACTCGCAACTCGTATACGGGTTTCCTACCCGTCCCGCGCTCTAGGTTCCTGTCGGTCTCAGGTGGTTGGCTTGGAGGTTTGTTTTTCTTTTTTCTGTTTTGCGGTGCGGGAGGCGACGGAAGGACGGAGGAAGGGCGATGGGATGTGTTGTGTTGGCCGTGGGGAATGGGAATGGGGAATGGGGACTCGAGGCTGAGTGGGTATCGTTGCGGTACCGGTCGACGCGCGTGTTAATATTAATATCCTTGTCGTACTTCGGAATCTGCATTCTGTACATGTGGCTCCTGGACTTGAGATTGACCGTGAACGTCCCAGCGCGAGGTGCTTGAATCTTGCTGGGGCACGAGAAAAGACCGTTGAATTGATATTGGGACACGTTTGCGGCTGGCTGGCGTTGACGCGATATTAATCCGAGGTTTGGGTGAGCGAGAGTGGAAGAAAGGCGAGTCGCGGTATTTGTTGTCGTGGTGTACATACTACTTTGGCGGTTTGAAGTTTGCGGGGAGGCGGCGGAAGGAACGCCTTGTGTTGGCCGGAGGAAAGGTCGGAAGTGGGGTACCGCTGCGGGTGACGGTTGACGCGGGGTATCCGCTGCTTTCTGCTGCGTCGCTGCGTCTCTATTCTGCTTTGGCTGAGGGCTCCACTCTCGGGTTTTGAAAGCTTGAGATCGAGCGTCGAGGTTGATGGTACTTGTGGACTTCAAGCTGCATTCGGACGCGTCCGAGTCGTGCGGCGATATGGATAGGCTGGATAGGCTGAAGAGGTCTGGAGTAGGGAGCCCTGGGTTCGAAGACGGAAGACGGAAGAAAGGTGCGCCATGCTGGGTGGCGATATTTGTTGCCAGGGTATACTACTTTGGCGGGTATATAGAGTCCAATCCATCCTCACTCGTGCGTCGCGCTTTTGCCTCCTCTAGGTTGGGTACTTGCATTGGTTGGAGCTCAAGGCGCGGACGGTGCGCGGTGGGGCTTGAAACGACGCCAGTTCGAGTCCGACTTGCCCGAGTCGTCGAGAAATCAGAATCCTAGGACGGACGCACTGAGAGATGAGTTCCAAAATGGTTTCGCTCGTCCCCGTTCCGACATCGAACAGACACGGAGACCGGCGGGCTGCGGTCGTCCAAGCACAGTACTCCGCGACATCTCTTCAAGACGGGATGTGTCCGCACAAAACGCACGGGAGCAGTGTCGAAGTTCTGGGTGAGCCCAGGCCACAATTTTGAAGATCGCTGCATGCGAGGCAAAACACTCGGAACTTGCTACCGTAGGACAACACACCTGAAATTTAGAGTTGAAGGTGAGAAAAAACTTTGAAGGATAGTCAAACCTCACTTTGCGTCGGAGTAAAGTGACCATTCTGAGACAGAAATCAAATAGAGCAAGCAGCCGAGTCGGACTGACTTGGCAAGCAGAGACAGAAGTAAGGGGGCAATTCTAGACGCAAGAAGGTCGGAGGCGCAGTGCATCAAGTCTCCGTCTGAACACACAGCGCGAAGAGGCGCTCAGTGTGTTGAGTGTAGATACTCGCAATACATGGCAATTGGGCGAGTCTCCTTGAAGAGTTGACGCGGAAGAAATAGGGCAAGCAGCGCGTCTGGAGCAAAACACTTGAAATCCAATATCCTAGGGCAACACGTCTGAAATCCAGAGTTGAAGTTGAGAAAAGACTTTGAAGGATAGTCAAAACACACTTTATGCGTCACAGAATTATTGTAGTTGACTTTTGAATTTGAGCGGTTCAGATAATCTGCGGCACACAAAAAGAATTTCAGCATGTCACAGCAGTATATCTGGAATCTCTCCCCTTGATGTCCGAGCGAGCAGCGTGAAGCGCTGGTTCGCTCGGCGGGTACATAGAAGCCAATCAGAGGTAAGTCTTGCACTGGCATTAGACATAGACCGTAGGGTTCCAGGGAGAGAAGGGGAAAGTGGCCAAGACTAGAATATAGTGGCGGCAGATGTTTGCAAGTCAGTCAAACAAGTTTTTGTTCAAACGAGGCATCATAATCAGATGGAGTGAGGAATCAAGTCCGAGCGCGTCTGGGTCTCCCCTCAATGTCCGAGCGAGCAGCGCGAAGCGCTGTTTCGCTCGGCTAATATTCAGGTAAGAAATAAGCCTTGCTTGCGTCGGCTGATGTTGACCGTAGTGGACGAGCAAGTTTTATTCAGCCCAGAGAGAGGCGGAGAGAAAGATAGCAAGACTAGTGGAATATATCGGGAAGTTGGGAAATATGTGGATGGCCAGAGACCCAGGAAGAAAAGGCGAGCACAAAAAACCCTCTCAAGTCGGAACTATAGCTGGATGAAGAAGATCCCATTCAAATGAGGCGCCAGATAAAGTCGGGACTCTGTGTCCCAGCGTAGCGCGTCAGAAACCTTCCCCGATTGGCTTTGGTGGGACCTGCTTTGCATTCAATGCCCCAGCTCTGTTCGAGCGTGCACTGCTGGGGTCGGAGCCCGTCATTCCAAAGCAGATTTGACGTGGTGGAGGAAAGCGATCGTGAATTCGCTTAGAGGCAATCAGATTCTGTGGGTTTCGTCCGAGTCCACTCTGTGCAGCGAGGACAAGAAGGTAGCAGCAGAGAATCATTTCATTGAGTCCAACGGTACAGAGACCGGCAAAGAAAAACCCCACGTCTCGACGGTCCGTGCATCGAGAAGATCATATCGACTGTGATACTTTTGGGCCAGTTTTGACTTGGAATCCGCGCTGGCAATCAAGTCCCGCTTCCAGAAACAAAGACTTTGCTTTGTCTCAGTTCTTACAGCGTTCGAGCTTTGGCCATTTCGTCGCAGGGACGCGTCAAGAGAGGCTGAAAAAGACAGTAGCGCAGATGACGTGAAAAGCCGAAGCCCGAGCATCGCCGACGGGCGCCTAATTAGGCCGGTCCGGCATTTGGACGGTGCGCTTTGCAACTGCCACCATGTACCCTTTTCCACCCATCGTCGTCTTGCAACGGGGCCGGTCAAATATCTTCCGACAAACGCGGCTTGCCCTCCACTGCGTTTCTCGGGCTCCTGTAGTCACTCTTCTCCCGGCTCCACTTCGGATGTGTGCAGAACGATAATTTTCGATGCAGTGTTGCACCACACTCGCCTGGCGCATCGGGTATACAATCAGTCGTTTCAAGCATCACACAAGCACTTTTCTGGAAGTTTCCGGTCAATTTAGCCAACTGGTATTCAAAGCCGGTTGACTCTCCCTTACAATTTGACCCTGCAATTTCCATCGCACCTTGACGGTTACGCTCTAGGATACTTTTCAACATGAATGACCTGGGTATACTCAGGGGAGTCAAACAGATTGTTTGAATAAGCTCCGACTGCTCTCTCTTGAATTATCTCTTTCGTTTGGCTGACTTTTAGGACATACGCATTTCTTGTTCACATAGTCTAAAGTACCCGCTCGCGTTCTGTGTTTACTCCAAATCCGCCGTCTACCCATCTACATTTACCCTTGCAGCCCTCAAATCTCGCGCCGCGACGAACCCGACAAAGAGGCCATGACGGCCACTCCGCAGATTCATTACTATTGCAGCTATGGTTCAGGCTCGTTACTCGGAGGAAAGTAACGCCTCCGAGTATCATTGTTGCACAGTATGGCTTCCATTTCACTATCATTGTTGTTCGATTCCTTCCAGAAAATGAATTCCCTTCCGCGTTTTGTCGAATATGACTTATTCCAACAGGCTCAAAAAGCGATCGATGGCCTCGATTTCCCGACACCCTTGCCACTGCGTCTTCACCACCACAACATACGCGCATTTCCATTGGCTTATCTCTGGCCTTTCAAAAATCGCTCGTCTGATGGAATATCCAATCAAGGCTCGTCCTGCTGTCGCTCACCATCTCAATGCTCTCATAAAGCAGTGGCTGAACTCAGACTCAATTCACAGCGCCCCCTCTTCTTGGCTTCAATTCAACTTAGACGGCTTCTGATACACCAGACTGCGGCAAATTCTTGGTTCAATCTTGGGCTGAGTTTTAGGCAACGTGCTTGGCTGTCCTCTATCACTTATCCCCTAGCTGATATAGGACGCCACGGATTAGGGCTGGTGTAAAACCTCTAGTGCACGCTTTCTTCCTTCACTCTTCAACTAGGATGCCCTCAGATTGAAATTTTGAGTGCCGCGATACTTGGTCAGCTAATATCTCGAAGTATGTCCTACCTTGGCTTCATTTTTAAACCTTCCGGAGTATTTCCCCGGCTCACAGGTGCACCGCCTGCAAAACTGAATAATTTTGAAGGTATGCTGTCTGTCGACTTTGAGTTGCTCTGTTCATCGTCACGATCCTTGCAGACATCACTCGATCAACACCGCCGCCCACGGCATCTTTCACCTGCGTTTGAGTCGGTGGTCGATCTTCGACACCGCAAACTGGGTACATTCGCATAGATTTAGCCATCTCACACTTAGCTGATATATAGTTTCGGTCAGATACGATTCAATCAACCAGTGTTATCCATAGAACAGTCGACTTTGATGCATCCGAGGACCAAACTGACCTCCTTTGCTGCAACCGCCCTGTGGATCAAGTTGAACCGTACCTCGGGCATCTCGGCCGCATTATTTTGGCCAAACAATCTGCGCGCTGCACGCTCGGCCAAAGATAGGATTCAATATTGTCACAACACATCTGAAGGCAAAGCACTTGGAATTCAATGTTGTTCGGCAACACGTCTGGAGTTAGACCCGATGGCCGAGCGTGCAGCGCGAAGCGCTGCATGCGAGGCACAAAGTGGAGTTTATTCATTTTGCGCAACACATCTGGAGTTAAACCCGATGGCCGAGCGTGCAGCGCGAAGCGCTGCATGCGAGGCACAAAGTGAAGTTTATTCATTTTGCGCAACACATCTGGAGTTAAACCCGATGGCCGAGCGTGCAGCGCGGAGCGCTGCATGCGAGGCAAAACACCTAGAATTCCTCTGGAGTTAAACCAGATTGCCGCGCAAAAAAATAAGATATAACAGTGTTGCAGGCATACGTCTGGAGTTAAACCCAATGGCCGAGCGGCAGCGCGGAGCGCTGCATGCGAGGCAGAACATGAATTTATTATTGTCACAATACGTCTGGAGTTAGACCCGATGGCCGAGCGCTGCACGCGAGGCTAAAAGTCACGATTGAGGTTATAGGCAGGAGTAAAGTGACCAATGTACCACACAGTCCGAGACTAGAAATCGAATAGAGCAAGCAACGAGTCGGACTGGCTGGGTATAGTTTGGCACGGTCCCAGTGGCATCTGCCGTTGCAAGGCAACGGCGTATCTATCTGTATGCGATCGATGTGCTTATTCTAATTTAGCAAAGGTCAAGTTACTTGCAAAGGCATGCACAAAGACGCATCTGAAGGTTCAATTTGGGCTTGTCTCGGCTCGAAAAGGATGATTCCAAGTCGCAGATGCGATGAGACTCACCACACAATGTCGATGTCTGAGCGCGCAGCGCGAAGCGCTGTGTGCTCAGGAGTTGAAATTTAACCAATGCAAATCTTCGCCCTAGCCGCAAATACTGGAATCAATGCAAACAAAGTTAGCATGCAGGCAGACAGATGAGTAAAAGGGAGGTAAGGGGACAATTTTAAACGCCAGAAGTCAAAACATGTCGGAGGCGCAGTGCATCAACGCACAGCGCGAAGAGTGGGCTCAGTGTCTTCAGTGATAGATACTCGCAAGTACATGGCAATTGGATGAGTCTCCTTGAAGGGTTGACGCGGAAGAAATAGGGCACGCAGCGCGTCTGGAATCTCCCCCTTCGCAGCGCGAGGCACTCGAAATCCAATATCCTAGGGCAACACATCTGGAATTCAGAGTTGAAGTTGAGAAAAGATTTTGAAGGATAGTCAAAACACACTTTATGTGTCTGTGTCTCCCCCGATAGCTGAGCGTGCAGCGGAGAGGCACAGAATTTATGGTGGTTGAATTTTGACTTTGAGCGGTTCAGACAATCTGCGGCACACAGAGAGAATTTCAGCATGTCACAGGCGGTACATCTGGAATCTCCCCTTGATGTCCGAGCGAGCGCTCGGCGGGTACATAGAAGCCAATCAGAGGTAAGTCTTGCACTGGCATTAGACATAGACCGTAGGGTTCCAGGGAGAGAAGGGGAAAGTGGCCAAGACTAGAATATAGTGGCGGCAAATGTTGCAAGAAGTTTTTGTTCAAACGAGGCATCATGATGCGATAGAGTGAGGAATCGAGTCCGAGCGCGTCTGGGTCTCCCCTCAATGTCCGAGCGAGCAGCGCGAAGCGCTGGTTTGCTCGGTTACAGACTAGGCAAGAAGCAAGACAGAAGCTATAATTTCCTTGGGGTCGAACGATTGATGCAGCGCATAAGCATAACTTGAAAATGTGAGCGAGGATCTCGAACCCGTACATATAGGAAGACACGCAGAAATGTAGCCGCGTAAACCTGAGACAGTGCCAAGATGAGCGTGTGTCACTTGAAAGACATTGAAATGGTAGTGCAGCGCGAAGCGCTGCATGCGAGGCAAAACACCTAGAATTCCTCTGGGGTTAAACCCGATCGCTGCATGCGACGCAAAAATAAGATATAACAGTGTCGCAGCATACGTCTGGAGTTAAACCCAATGGCCGAGCGTGCAGCGCGGAGCGCTGCATGCGAGGCAAAAACACCTAGAATTCAATATCATCGGGCAACGAGTCTGGACAAAAAAAGTTAGTATTCATGTTACAATGCAACACGTCCGAGTATGAGCAACATGTCTGAGATTGAGAGTTGAAGGCGATGGCCGAGCGTGCAGCTGCATGCGAGGCAAAGCACTTGGAATTCAATGTTGTTCGGCAACACGTCTGGAGTTAGACCCGATGGCCGAGCGTGCAGCGCGAAGCGCTGCATGCGAGGCAAAAAGTCACGATTTAGGGTATAGGCAGGAGTAAAGTGACCAATGTACCACACAGTCCGAGACTAGAAATCAAACAGAGTAAGCGCCAAGGCGCACGGACTTGGTATAGTTTGGTAGGGTTCCAGCGCCATCTACCCTTGCAAAGCAAAGGTGCATTCCTCTGTATGCGAAATGTTGTGCTTATTCAGATTGAGCAAAGTTCGAGTTACTTGCAACGGCATGGCACGTACAAAGACGCATCTGTCTGAGCGCGCAGCGCGGAGCGCTGTGTGCGAAGCGCTGTGTGCTCCGGAGTTGGAATTTAATCGATGCAAAACACGGATCCGGAGTCAAATCTTCGACCTGACTGCAAATATTGGAATCAATGCAAACCAGGTTAGCATGCAAGCAGAGAGAGGAGTAAAAGAGGGGTCAATTTTAAATGCAAGAATTCAAAGCAGGTCGGAGGCGCAGTGCATCAAGTCTCCCGTCTGAACGCACAGCGCGAAGAGTGGGCTCAGTGTGCTCCCTCGATCGGGTGTCGGTCGCATGCGACGCTGCAACGCCTCCTGTGGTAGATACTCGGAAGTACATAGCAGTTGAATGAGTCTCCTTGAGGAGATGACGTGGAAGAAACCGGGCGCGCAGCGCGTCTGGAATGTGTTGTGTAAGTTGGAAAGGATGACGCGTAAAGACGCGTTAGAAGACGCGTTCTGAGAGTCCGGTGCCAAGTCCCCTTTTGGTATGTGGCTCAATTTCCTCGGAGTTGATAAAGTTGAGTTCAACGCCAAACCCCAAACGCCGAGCGTGCAGCGCGCAGCGCTGCATGCGAGGCAAAACATGAATTTAATATTGTCACAATGCGTCTGGAGTTAGACCCGATGGCCGAGCGTGCAGCGCGCAGCGCTGCATGCGAGGCACAAAGTGGAATTCATTTTGCAGAACACGTCTGAGTTAAACCCGATGGCCGAGCGTGCAGCGCGAAGCGCTGCATGCGAGGCAGAAAGTGTAATCTGGAGATGTTGCACAACACATCTGAAGGCAAAGCACTTGGAATTCAATGTTGTTCGGCAACACGTCTGGAGTTAGACCCGATGGCTGAGCGTGCAGCGCGAAGCGCTGCATGCGAGGCAAAACACCTAGAATTCCTCTGGAGTTAAACCAAATTGCCGCGCAAAAAATAAGATATAACAGTGTTGCAGCATACGTCTGGAGTTAGACCCAACGGCCGAGCGTGCAGCGCGGAGCGCTGCATGCGAGGCAAAACACCTAGAATTCAATATCATCGGGCAACGAGTCTGGACCAAAAAAGTTAGTATTCATGTTACAATGCAACACGTCCGAGTCTGAGCAACATGTCTGAGATTGAGAGTTGAAGGCGATGGCCGAGCGTACAGCTGCATGCGAGGCAAAACACTTGTAATTCAATGTTGTTCGGCAACACGTCTGGAGTTAGACCCGATGGCCGAGCGTGCAGCGCGAAGCGCTGCATGCGAGGCAAAACACTCGGAACTTGATACCGCAGGACAACACGTCTGAAATTTAGAGTTCAGGAAGGTGAGAAAAAAACTTTGAAGGACAGTCAAACTTCACTTTGTGCGTCTGGGTCTCCCCCCGATCGCCGAGCGAAGCGCTGCATGCGAGGCAAAACACGCGGAATTCAATATCATTGGGCAAAGAGTCCTGAAAAAAAATAGGAGTCAGGTTATGGGGCCACAGGGCAAAAACGATATTTGACACTGCTGCGCCATCCGAACTAGAAACCAATAAAAGTAAGTTCCGGCTTAGACTAGTTGGGTCATCTACCTTTGCACGGTAAGGAGCTATGTTCTCCTTCATATGCATGTATGTGCCATATTGATGGAGAGACGTGAGTGTTTGACTGTAGACCCGATGTTTGCTCTGTGAATGGAAGAGATGGTGTGTTCGGGCGGTTGATGTATGATAATGCAAACATTCCACACCTACTCTCGTTTTAATTGAAAAAGTGAGGACCGTGCGTCTGGAGTGCCCCTCGATGTCCGAGCGAGCAGCGCGAAGCGCTGGTTCGCTCGGTGCCATTGGGGCAACCCACAAAAAAGCAAGCTGTTGATGAATTGGCATTCAATCGTTCACCGAGGACAGTTCCCTTGCAACATGATTTTCTCCGGAGACAGACAGGGAGAAATAAAAAGCCAGTCGAATGGATCGGGACTTCAAGACAGAAAAATTGGGAGACTGCTGCCCGAGAGAGTCTGTAGAACAGGAGCAAAAAAAACTCGCTCTCAATCTCAGTCGTCAGATCGGCAACAACAGAGGTTTCGATTCAAATGACGCGTCAGAATGAGTCGGAGTGGATGTCAGAGCGCGCAGCGCGTTGAGAATCTCTCCTCGATGGCTGAGCGCGCAGCGAAGACCACTAGCTACTGGCAAGCAGCGTCATTCACCCTTGCAAGGCAAAGGCATATTTTCTGTGATGTTAAAATTCAACTGGGATCCGATACCCGCTCAGCCCGAGCAGACTGTAGACACAAACACTTACTCGAATAGAGCACTCAGCAATTGAGCTGGGTTGAGGGACTAAGGCCTCGTCGCACGTCAAGTTCTCCCCTCGATGACCAAGCGAGCAGCGCGAAGCGCTGGTTCGCTCGGTTAGAAACTGAGCAAGAGGTACGGCAGGCAGAGCTTGAGCAAAGGGTATGTTTTCCCAGGCCAGCCGGGAGACACATCCGGAACAAACGAGCAAGCACAGTCTATTATATTGGATGTGTTATGTTGGAGGGAAAAGCCCGGATTAATGGGGAGTCGGGACAGAAAGATAAAATCCACTTTGAACATGACCAGACAGATACAAGATGACGCGCAGAGAAAGATCAGCAAGTTCGGACCCGGACAAGACTTTGTCGATTGGTGGAATGGAGATTTTCAAGCTAGCGCCGGAGTCTGAGTGCGAAACGCGGGAGTCGCCCCGAGTAATCATGGCAAGTCCAGCGGCAATGTGAGACCATGAGAGCGAGCGGCGAAGTAGCAGGAACTTGAAGTGCGGGTGGACGCGGGCAGCCCTGAAACAAAAGGCCAGTGTGTATTGAATCCCAGAGTGCGTGATCTTGTTAAGCAGTTGGTTCTGGTTGCTTGTCCGAGTCGGACTGAGGATCAGCATTCCATGTCGAAGCCTTGGAGCCAGTTATCCAACGGCCACTTAGGGGTACATTCCAGAGAGTTTAGTGGAAGCAACGGTTCTGGAGCCGCAGCGCCGCAGCGAGCCCTGACGGTGAGGAAGAATCCGAGTTGGCGCCGCGGCGTCGAAGTCCGATCATCGCTTGATCATCGCCGACAGCCGCCTGATCGACGGGTTCCCGGTTGACCAACTTGGTCTCAACCACCACTGATCACCCGCCCCGGCAAGTTGGAACTGACCTTCCACACTGTATCCGGCTTCTCCTAACTCTCCTACACCTATGCCCGAATGTGGGCAATCTTGGATTCCTTGGTTGTCTCGCGACGATACTCGCATTATTTTGCACCTTCATCCACCCTGGCTCCATCCCGTTTGCCATCCCCTTTGCTTCCGAATACCCACTGACTTTTTGCAGGCTTGAATCCCTTGGCACCAAACCTGGTGTCCGTCCACTGTAAGCTTGCCATACGCACGGCGGACAGTGCAATTCGATGACTTCACATTCTCTGATCTCCCATTTCCACACCTCAAACCCGGGCATAACTTCTAACCTGTTCAAAAAATTCAAGATCCGCACAGATCTTAGTGAAATTCAGGCTCGTTGCTCTCCTCCGGGGTTTTTTTTTTGTTCTACAGTATGACTTCGTTTTTTCGTTTGCTCCGATACAGTATCATTCTTATCTCAATCCTCCCAGGACATGTATCCAGCTCCGTTGGTCCGTTGCAGGTAATTTATCCAACATGCTCGGGAGCCTCGGTTTCACAGTGCCCTTGTCATAAGTCTTCACCACCGCAATTTTCATCGGGTTATCCTGCTCGTATTGGACCTGCCCTACGATTGCCCACCATTCCAACACCACGAGGAATCGCTGTCTCGATTGGAGTCGAATCCACAAGGCGCGCTTGGTTTGTTTCAACTTGGAATCTCCACTTCCTAACAGTCCCATGCTATGAGTAATCGGTGGTACGATTTAGGATTAGATCCATAGTGCGCATTCGTTTTGGCTTCGTTTCAACCTGGGATGCACCCTCAATTGCGGCCCGTTCGAAACCGGGTTCCTCTTTGGAATTTCTATTGAGTGCGTCCTTATTTTGTACTTCATCTCTGACTTGATGGCTGAACGACGCTATTCATTAGATTTGTTGTAAAACTTCAAGTGCGTACCTGTCATCCTTGCAGCCCTCATGTTAAAGGGTGAATGGATCAGCTTTGATTGAATTTCAGGGTACCTGTCTCCTCGACTCTACTCGTTCATTTCCTCAGCGGCTTCAATTCCATATTGCAGCGAAGCAATTGTTAGTGTTTTGGTCGCACTGCAGCTGTGTATGATTTGATTTCATTGCATCCTCAGTGTCATGGATCCTCAACCGAGACCCTCCGATCCAGGGAAGTTGCTGGTTCAATCTCTCGCTAATATTTCATTGGTCTTGCCTCATTTCCAACCTTACGGACGAACTATTTCTCCAGTTGATAGGCCTCAGTTGCGACACCTGCAGAACTGGGTGATTTAGAAGGTATGCTGATCTTGTGCTGATCTGTCAACTGTTAATGGTCGCGATTCTCCAGGCCTTTGGTCGATCACTACCACCGCCGCCACATCTTTCACCACCTGCAAAATGTCCGACGTCGATGTGGGCACATGCGTGTTGGTTCATTCACGTGTTAGTTCATTCATTCTCGATGCTTGACTGACTAATTCAGCTCGTCCTCGGTCTAGAGTTCGGCTCGCCTCTTGATAAAAAAGGTCAACCTCGTTTTGGGGCATCTCGGTCCTAAAACCTCAATATGTGCGCATTTTTTGGCCGTATATGCTTCAATCGACTAACTAGGATTCACCGGAATGTCAAACCTGAAGCATCTCATGCTCAACCCTGACCTTAATGGCCATGAACGCCCCTATTCATGAACTTCAACCGTAAGCTTCGTGCATCTCGGCCAAATCGGTTTAGCTGACAACCTTAAATTTGCGATCGCATAACGAAGTAGTAAGTTTTCTAGCATTCTACACCTTCATTGAATGACTTCGGATTAACGAACCAGGCTCGAAACACCGGTGCTTCATGAGGGCTGGCAAACGACATGTACCCCGTTCTTCCGCGATCGACTTGTATTTTGAATTCCGCAATCGCAGAACGCTTTGCGCACAGCTAATACGAATTTCAGCTGAATTGGTACCGCAAGACTAATTCTACTTGCATGCCGGGCTTCGGAACATCACACACAAGTTCACCTCGAATCCGCCACAACATAGAATTTCTACAACTGCAAGAGTCAACCCCAAGAATCGATGCCAACGTTCCCGCTGCAAGTATTCAGACGCCGAGGGGTTCCTCTCTGTGCATCTTTTCACCCTGATAAATACATTCGCGCCTCGTCCGTTGGATGGCCACGATATATGCGGCCCGCTTTTTCTCCTACACCCTTTTAGCGCTCACTCTTCCTCACATAGATCGTTGGGCAATTTTTCCGCTGTTGTTTTCCAGATCCATTTACTGAGACCCCACAAACTCTCGGACAGCGGCTTTCGGCGGTTCTAACTCAACACCCCTAAAGCCCCTAACTATATGCAGCTTTTTTTTGGCGGTATGTGAACTTGAACGCCATCCCTTGATGATTCTGAATCTGGCTTTTCCTTCAGCCATCTTCGATGGCTCGCACCGTTTTCAACTCAATTTCGGCCTTCTCGGCCATGGGTGTTCACCACGATGTATGGGATGTACACCCAGGTATGTCCTTCCTTGATCCTCTCGAGGTATCTTTCTTAATCTGAGCCAGTCCTAGCCTATCTATCGACCACCACCCCGGCTGCCGAGTATTTTATATTGAGTTCAACAATCACTGCGCATGTAGTAAAATAACCTTCACTTTCTGATCCAGCTCTTTCAATTTTTTGGTTTCCCTTCCGGTTTTTCATCTGCTTTTGTTCTATTTACTTGTCGCCAGATGGATTCACATCCACTTCCCCTCCTCAATCGACGCATCTTATACCGAGCCTGCTCAGTTCACCCGGTAAATCATCCCTTCGATCGTGATATTGTTATTGAGGTAAGCCTACAAACAATCGCAGCTCCGCACGGCGGTATTACCGTCATTTGTCTCAAATTTGTACTCAGTCACAGCAACACCTCGAAAACACCAGCTTCCGCCAAATCTCGTCCCCGCCTTCGAAACCTGAATACAGGCGCATATCTCTTTGCAGGTACTACTGTCAGGTCTTCATCATTTCAGATACTCAACTGCGGTTGCCAAACTTCTGCAGTCGTCTTCTTCACGAAGCTAGCCGTTGAACCCCGAGTTCCGGCGCTCTGGCCTGTCGCACAGCCGTCCTTGACCACTAGGCTCAACCACCACCCATTTGGAGGTATATATAAACCAAATCTCAGCTCGAATAAGCCGAAATTCAATCCTAATGGGAATTCGTTCCTACTCGTGTTACAGAGTCCACCGAGATCCATACAAGATGAGAGTTTTTCGGCAGCTCTCGCTCACCCCCGCCGCAAAGCCTTGGATATATGCGCAGTTTCTCCATTCTATGTAACTCCTATAGTCATATGAGAGCTTCCCTGGCTAATTTCGACTTATCCCAGACTCGTAATCCACCATCGTGGCCGGCTCTGCACTTTTCAACCCATCTTCGGGCTTCTCGGCCATCGATGCGGATCCAATGTTGAACAGTGATCTTGCGGCTCTCTTTCAGTCCACCCATTGTAGCCCAAGGTCAGCCACAGGGGCTCGCTCAATATTTCAAGGAATCTTGTTTCCCAGTTTATTCATTCCAGGTGAGTGGGCCCCAAGGCGCCGATCTTCGCAAATGGTCGGTAAATTACAAGTGTTGAACCTGCACTGACCCTGCCAGATTCAGGTCCATTCAGTCATCAATTTCGATACGGCTGCGTTTCTGCCCAGTCTGATAGGACCCACGACTTTATACGATGCTTTCCTTGACACTCCTACCAGCTGAATCGGTTGCATCCAGTTTGCAGACGTGCAACATTTCGACGGCGCGACACCTTGCAGTTCAACCCCAAGGTATGGCCCAGACGCTCATCTCACCAGTTCTCTCACCTTCTGAAACTGTCCTCAAGGCATCCTTGCCCCTGGAAAACATCTCAAAGGCTGCAACCGAATATTTCTGAACATCAGCCAATTCGACCAACTTTTGATCAGAGAGTCGCATCACATGTTCGTGTTTCGTTTTCTGCCGTCTTTGTCGCTCGTCTTTCGTGTGCCGTACTACAGATTCAACCTTCCCTTCCTTCTGAGCAATTTAACCCCAGAATCAGGGGGCATGTACACGATTCAAACTGACTCGTACACCAGGGATTAAATTATGTTCTCTTACTGACGGCAGGTCGGTCCTTTAATGTCTGCTGAACCGCGCTTTAGAATCCTTACACAGTTCAAATCTGAACGCGGTCCTACTTTCAGCGCGCCTCAATTGCTCTCGCAGCATCGTCTTTCACCTCAATCTATGCACTTCGACTTTTAGCAGGCCATCGGAACATCCTTCCGCAAGGCTTATCACCCTCGCACCGGAGCTTTGACGTCCTTGCCTCCCCAAACCAATTCAACCGCGCTTATTCATTATTCAAGACCAAATTCTAACCGCTCCGTGTTCAATTTTTCGCACCGCGGTTGAGGGATGGCTGATTTGATCTGGGTAGCTTTATTTCAAGGTTTCGTGGCGTGCTTTACATGTAAATTCAACGATGTGAGTGTCACCCAGTTGAACCTTCGCTGGCCTACTTTGTGGTATGTCCAGTACCTTTAGTCCATTTAATCAACGCAACCATTGAAGCTTTTCGACTGTCTAGACCTACCACGGCATGTCAACTCATCTCTACAGCGGATTCTAGAGGTCTTTCCGTTCCAATTACCTTATTTCCAACACTGTCAAATATCCAGCTGGCCATCCCCTCGCGTTCGTGCTGCATTCCCCGCATTCTCGCGGGGCTGACATACGTTTATTCTTCATCCATCTGTGGGGTTTCGAGGGCCAATGACCCAATGCCGCGATGTTGAATTGAATTTGTTCTGGAACTTTGTCGTCAGATATTCGAATCTCACTCAACTCGACATCGCATATGCATCCGTTCTCTCACCTTCCAAGCTGCCTGCGATGATCTCAATTGGCGCTTCAACGCACATCCTTCGAGTCCAACATTCTCGTCTCGTCCTCTTCAAGACGTCACAAACTTAATCTAGAGCTAATTCGAATCCCACAACACGACACCTCTCAGCCGACAAACTTTAGACCGTCGTGGTCCAAGAAAAAGCTCCACCCAAGTATTCTCTCGGGGAGCGAGTCTGGGGCCGGACATGAGTATTTTTCGCGCAGCGAGCACCGGCCACACCCAAAATACCTAGTGTTTTCTCGCTCCGCGAGTCGGGCTAGACCGTACTATTTTTCGCGAAGCGAGCTCGAGCCTGGTAGCCAACTCCTAGTGTTTTCCGCGCAGCGGGTCTCAGCCCAAACCAAACTAAACCCTAGCATTTTCCGCGCAGCGGGTCTTATCTTGTCTCCGTCTCTATCTCTGGCTCTAGCTGCAACCGAACGAAAGAAAGAAAGAAAGGGTTAAAATGCACTAAGTCGCGATGAAAAGCGGACTTGTCATTTTCTGCCTTTTTCCCTCCCTCTCCGAAATCTCTCGCTGATCATGTGTCGGAGGCCTGAAGCCTGAAAGGCAAAAATGCACTAAGTCCACGACGGACTTGTGCGTTTTTTTCTTCTTGGCCTTTCCTCCGTCTCAGTTGCAGGGCTTGGGGTTTAACTTTTTCAACCATGATTGATTTTTAGTGCAACTTCAACTTGGATCTTGCAGCGTTGCAGATCTCAGTTTATTGAACTCGGATCTCAAGGTAAATAGTTCAATACTTCCCATCTCCGTCATTGAATTTCCTCGCTAATTACTACTACATGCCGTGCCTACTCGCAACTCGTATACGGGTTTCCTACCCGTCCCGCGCTCTAGGTTCCTGTCGGTCTCAGGTGGTTGGCTTGGAGGTTTGTTTTTCTTTTTTCTGTTTTGCGGTGCGGGAGGCGACGGAAGGACGGAGGAAGGGCGATGGGATGTGTTGTGTTGGCCGTGGGGAATGGGAATGGGGAATGGGGACTCGAGGCTGAGTGGGTATCGTTGCGGTACCGGTTCGACGCGCGTGTTAATATTAATATCCTTGTCGTACTTCGGAATCTGCATTCTGTACATGTGGCTCCTGGACTTGAGATTGACCGTGAACGTCCCAGCGCGAGGTGCTTGAATCTTGCTGGGGCACGAGAAAAGACCGTTGAATTGATATTGGGACACGTTTGCGGCTGGCTGGCGTTGACGCGATATTAATCCGAGGTTTGGGTTGAGCGAGAGTGGAAGAAAGGCGAGTCGCGGTATTTGTTGTCGTGGTGTACATACTACTTTGGCGGTTTGAAGTTTGCGGGGAGGCGGCGGAAGGAACGCCTTGTGTTGGCCGGAGGAAAGGTCGGAAGTGGGGTACCGCTGCGGTGACGGTTGACGCGGGGTATCCGCTGCTTTCTGCTGCGTCGCTGCGTCTCTATTCTGCTTTGGCTGAGGGCTCCACTCTCGGGTTTGAAAGCTTGAGATCGAGCGTCGAGGTTGATGGTACTTGTGGACTTCAAGCTGCATTCGGACGCGTCCGAGTCGTGCGGCGATATGGATAGGCTGGATAGGCTGGAGAGGTCTGGAGTAGGGAGCCTGGATTCGAAGACGGAAGACGGAAGAAAGGTGCGCCATGCTGGGTGGCGATATTTGTTGCCAGGGTATACTACTTTCGCGGGTATATAAGTCCAATCCATCCTCACTCGTGCGTCGCGCTTTTGCCTCCTCTAGGTTGGGTACTCGCATTGGACTTGGGGCTCATAACGCGGACGGTGCGCGGTGGGGCTTGAAACGACGCCAGTTCGAGTCCGACGTGCCCGATCGTCGAGAAATCAGAATCCTAGGACGGACGCACTGAGAGATGAGTTCCAAAATGGTTTCGCTCGTCCCCGTTCCCGACATTCGAACAGACACGGAGACCGGCGGGCTGCGGTCGTCCAAGCACAGTACTCCGCGACATCTCTTCAAGACGGGATGTGTCCGCACAAAACACGCACGGGAGCAGTGTCGAAGTTCTGGGTGAGCCCAGGCCACAATTTTGAAGATCGCTGCATGCGAGGCAAAACACTCGGAACTTGCTACCGTAGGACAACACACCTGAAATTTAGAGTTGAAGGTGAGAAAAAACTTTGAAGGATAGTCAAACCTCACTTTGCGTCGGAGTAAAGTGACCATTCTGAGACCAGAAATCAAATAGAGCAAGCAGCCGAGTCGGACTGACTTGGCAAGCAGAGACAGAAGTAAGGGGGCAATTCTAGACGCAAGAAGGTCGGAGGCGCAGTGCATCAAGTCTCCTGTCTGAACACACAGCGCGAAGAGTGCGCTCAGTGTGTTGAGTGGTAGATACTCGCAAATACATGGCAATTGGGCGAGTCTCCTTGAAGAGTTGACGCGGAAGAAATAGGGCAAGCAGCGCGTCTGGAGCAAAACACTTGAAATCCAATATCCTAGGGCAACACGTCTGAAATCCAGAGTTGAAGTTGAGAAAAGACTTTGAAGGATAGTCAAAACACACTTTATGCGTCACAGAATTTATTGTAGTTGACTTTTGAATTTGAGCGGTTCAGATAATCTGCGGCACACAAAAAGAATTTCAGCATGTCACAGGCAGTATATCTGGAATCTCCCCTTGATGTCCGAGCGAGCAGCGTGAAGCGCTGGTTCGCTCGGCGGGTACATAGAAGCCAATCAGAGGTAAGTCTTGCACTGGCATTAGACATAGACCGTAGGGTTCCAGGGAGAGAAGGGGAAAGTGGCCAAGACTAGAATATAGTGGCGGCAGATGTTGCAAGTCAGTCAAACAAGTTTTTGTTCAAACGAGGCATCATAATCAGATGGAGTGAGGAATCAAGTCCGAGCGCGTCTGGGTCTCCCCTCAATGTCCGAGCGAGCAGCGCGAAGCGCTGTTTCGCTCGGCTAATATTCAGGTAAGAAATAAGCCTTGCTTGCGTCGGCTGATGTTGACCGTAGTGGACGAGCAAGTTTTATTCAGCCCAGAGAGAGGCGGAGAGAAAGATAGCAAGACTAGTGGAATATATCGGGAAGTTGGGAAATATGTGGATGGCCAGAGACCCAGGAAGAAAAGGCGAGCACAAAAAACCCTCTCAAGTCGGAACTATAGCTGGATGAAGAAGATCCCATTCAAATGAGGCGCCAGATAAAGTCGGGACTCTGTGTCCCAGCGTAGCGCGTCAGAAACCTTCCCCGATTGGCTTTGGTGGGACCTGCTTTGCATTCAATGCCCCAGCTCTGTTCGAGCGTGCACTGCTGGGGTCGGAGCCCGTCATTCAAAGCAGATTTGACGTGGTGGAGGAAAGCGATCGTGAATTCGCTTAGAGGCAATCAGATTCTGTGGGTTTCGTCCGAGTCCACTCTGTGCAGCGAGGACAAGAAGGTAGCAGCAGAGAATCATTTCATTGAGTCCAACGGTACAGAGACCGGCAAAGAAAAACCCCACGTCTCGACGGTCCGTGCATCGAGAAGATCATATCGACTGTGATACTTTTGGGCCAGTTTTGACTTGGAATCCGCGCTGGCAATCAAGTCCCGCTTCCAGAAACAAAGACTTTGCTTGATGTCTCAGTTCTTACAGCGTTCGAGCTTTGGCCATTTCGTCGCAGGGACGCGTCAAGAGAGGCTGAAAAAGACAGTAGCGCAGATGACGTGAAAAGCCGAAGCCCGAGCATCGCCGACGGGCGCCTAATTAGGCCGGTCCGGCATTTGGACGGTGCGCTTTGCAACTGCCACCATGTACCCTTTTCCACCCATCGTCGTCTTGCAACGGGGCCGGTCAAATATCTTCCGACAAACGCGGCTTGCCCTCCACTGCGTTTCTCGGGCTCCTGTAGTCACTCTTCTCCCGGCTCCACTTCGGATGTGTGCAGAACGATAATTTTCGATGCAGTGTTGCACCACACTCGCCTGGCGCATCGGGTATACAATCAGTCGTTTCAAGCATCACACAAGCACTTTTCTGGAAGTTTCCGGTCAATTTAGCCAACTGGTATTCAAAGCCGGTTGACTCTCCCTTACAATTTGACCCTGCAATTTCCATCGCACCTTGACGGTTACGCTCTAGGATACTTTTCAACATGAATGACCTGGGTATACTCAGGGGAGTCAAACAGATTGTTTGAATAAGCTCCGACTGCTCTCTCATCTTGAATTATCTCTTTCGTTTGGCTGACTTTTAGGACATACGCATTTCTTGTTCACATAGTCTAAAGTACCCGCTCGCGTTCTGTGTTTACTCCAAATCCGCCGTCTACCCATCTACATTTACCCTTGCAGCCCTCAAATCTCGCGCCGCGACGAACCCGACAAAGAGGCCATGACGGCCACTCCGCAGATTCATTACTATTGCAGCTATGGTTCAGGCTCGTTACTCGGAGGAAAGTAACGCCTCCGAGTATCATTGTTGCACAGTATGGCTTCCATTTCACTATCATTGTTGTTCGATTCCTTCCAGAAAATGAATTCCCTTCCGCGTTTTGTCGAATATGACTTATTCCAACAGGCTCAAAAAGCGATCGATGGCCTCGATTTCCCGACACCCTTGCCACTGCGTCTTCACCACCACAACATACGCGCATTTCCATTGGCTTATCTCTGGCCTTTCAAAAATCGCTCGTCTGATGGAATATCCAATCAAGGCTCGTCCTGCTGTCGCTCACCATCTCAATGCTCTCATAAAGCAGTGGCTGAACTCAGACTCAATTCACAGCGCCCCCTCTTCTTGGCTTCAATTCAACTTAGACGGCTTCTGATACACCAGACTGCGGCAAATTCTTGGTTCAATCTTGGGCTGAGTTTTAGGCAACGTGCTTGGCTTGTCCTCTATCACTTATCCCCTAGCTGATATAGGACGCCACGGATTAGGGCTGGTGTAAAACCTCTAGTGCACGCTTTCTTCCTTCACTCTTCAACTAGGATGCCCTCAGATTGAAATTTTGAGTGCCGCGATACTTGGTCAGCTAATATCTCGAAGTATGTCCTACCTTGGCTTCATTTTTAACCTTCCGGAGTATTTCCCCGGCTCACAGGTGCACCGCCTGCAAAACTGAATAATTTTGAAGGTATGCTGTCTGTCGACTTTTGAGTTGCTCTGTTCATCGTCACGATCCTTGCAGACATCACTCGATCAACACCGCCGCCCACGGCATCTTTCACCTGCGTTTGAGTCGGTGGTCGATCTTCGACACCGCAAACTGGGTACATTCGCATAGATTTAGCCATCTCACACTTAGCTGATATATAGTTTCGGTCAGATACGATTCAATCAACCAGTGTTATCCATAGAACAGTCGACTTTGATGCATCCGAGGACCAAACTGACCTCCTTTGCTGCAACCGCCCTGTGGATCAAGTTGAACCGTACCTCGGGCATCTCGGCCGCATTATTTTGGCCAAACAATCTGCGCGCTGCACGCTCGGCCAAAGATAGGATTCAATATTGTCACAACACATCTGAAGGCAAAGCACTTGGAATTCAATGTTGTTCGGCAACACGTCTGGAGTTAGACCCGATGGCCGAGCGTGCAGCGCGAAGCGCTGCATGCGAGGCACAAAGTGGAGTTTATTCATTTTGCGCAACACATCTGGAGTTAAACCCGATGGCCGAGCGTGCAGCGCGAAGCGCTGCATGCGAGGCACAAAGTGAAGTTTATTCATTTTGCGCAACACATCTGGAGTTAAACCCGATGGCCGAGCGTGCAGCGCGGAGCGCTGCATGCGAGGCAAAACACCTAGAATTCCTCTGGAGTTAAACCAGATTGCCGCGCAAAAAAATAAGATATAACAGTGTTGCAGCATACGTCTGGAGTTAAACCCAATGGCCGAGCGTGCAGCGCGGAGCGCTGCATGCGAGGCAGAACATGAATTTATTATTGTCACAATACGTCTGGAGTTAGACCCGATGGCCGAGCGCTGCACGCGAGGCTAAAAGTCACGATTGAGGTTATAGGCAGGAGTAAAGTGACCAATGTACCACACAGTCCGAGACTAGAAATCGAATAGAGCAAGCAACCGAGTCGGACTGGCTGGGTATAGTTTGGCACGGTCCCAGTGGCATCTGCCGTTGCAAGGCAACGGCGTATCTATCTGTATGCGGATCGATGTGCTTATTCTAATTTAGCAAAGGTCAAGTTACTTGCAAAGGCATGCACAAAGACGCATCTGAAGGTTCAATTTGGGCTTGTCTCGGCTCGAAAAGGATGATTCCAAGTCGCAGATGCGATGAGACTCACCACACAATGTCGATGTCTGAGCGCGCAGCGCGAAGCGCTGTGTGCTCAGGAGTTGAAATTTAACCAATGCAAATCTTCGCCCTAGCCGCAAATACTGGAATCAATGCAAACAAAGTTAGCATGCAGGCAGACAGATGAGTAAAAGGGAGGTAAGGGGACAATTTTAAACGCCAGAAGTCAAAACATGTCGGAGGCGCAGTGCATCAACGCACAGCGCGAAGAGTGGGCTCAGTGTCTTCAGTGATAGATACTCGCAAGTACATGGCAATTGGATGAGTCTCCTTGAAGGGTTGACGCGGAAGAAATAGGGCACGCAGCGCGTCTGGAATCTCCCCCTTCGCAGCGCGAGGCACTCGAAATCCAATATCCTAGGGCAACACATCTGGAATTCAGAGTTGAAGTTGAGAAAAGATTTTGAAGGATAGTCAAAACACACTTTATGTGTCTGTGTCTCCCCCGATAGCTGAGCGTGCAGCGGAGAGGCACAGAATTTATGGTGGTTGAATTTTGACTTTGAGCGGTTCAGACAATCTGCGGCACACAGAGAGAATTTCAGCATGTCACAGGCGGTACATCTGGAATCTCCCCTTGATGTCCGAGCGAGCGCTCGGCGGGTACATAGAAGCCAATCAGAGGTAAGTCTTGCACTGGCATTAGACATAGACCGTAGGGTTCCAGGGAGAGAAGGGGAAAGTGGCCAAGACTAGAATATAGTGGCGGCAAATGTTGCAAGAAGTTTTTGTTCAAACGAGGCATCATGATGCGATAGAGTGAGGAATCGAGTCCGAGCGCGTCTGGGTCTCCCCTCAATGTCCGAGCGAGCAGCGCGAAGCGCTGGTTTGCTCGGTTACAGACTAGGCAAGAAGCAAGACAGAAGCTATAATTTCCTTGGGGTCGAACGATTGATGCAGCGCATAAGCATAACTTGAAAATGTGAGCGAGGATCTCGAACCCGTACATATAGGAAGACACGCAGAAATGTAGCCGCGTAAACCTGAGACAGTGCCAAGATGAGCGTTGTGTCACTTGAAAGACATTGAAATGGTAGTGCAGCGCGAAGCGCTGCATGCGAGGCAAAACACCTAGAATTCCTCTGGGGTTAAACCCGATCGCTGCATGCGACGCAAAAATAAGATATAACAGTGTCGCAGCATACGTCTGGAGTTAAACCCAATGGCCGAGCGTGCAGCGCGGAGCGCTGCATGCGAGGCAAAACACCTAGAATTCAATATCATCGGGCAACGAGTCTGGACAAAAAAAGTTAGTATTCATGTTACAATGCAACACGTCCGAGTATGAGCAACATGTCTGAGATTGAGAGTTGAAGGCGATGGCCGAGCGTGCAGCTGCATGCGAGGCAAAGCACTTGGAATTCAATGTTGTTCGGCAACACGTCTGGAGTTAGACCCGATGGCCGAGCGTGCAGCGCGAAGCGCTGCATGCGAGGCAAAAAGTCACGATTTAGGGTATAGGCAGGAGTAAAGTGACCAATGTACCACACAGTCCGAGACTAGAAATCAAACAGAGTAAGCGCCAAGGCGCACGGACTTGGTATAGTTTGGTAGGGTTCCAGCGCCATCTACCCTTGCAAAGCAAAGGTGCATTCCTCTGTATGCGAAATGTTGTGCTTATTCAGATTGAGCAAAGTTCGAGTTACTTGCAACGGCATGGCACGTACAAAGACGCATCTGTCTGAGCGCGCAGCGCGGAGCGCTGTGTGCGAAGCGCTGTGTGCTCCGGAGTTGGAATTTAATCGATGCAAAACACGGATCCGGAGTCAAATCTTCGACCTGACTGCAAATATTGGAATCAATGCAAACCAGGTTAGCATGCAAGCAGAGAGAGGAGTAAAAGAGGGGTCAATTTTAAATGCAAGAATTCAAAGCAGGTCGGAGGCGCAGTGCATCAAGTCTCCCGTCTGAACGCACAGCGCGAAGAGTGGGCTCAGTGTGCTCCCTCGATCGGGTGTCGGTCGCATGCGACGCTGCAACGCCTCCTGTGGTAGATACTCGGAAGTACATAGCAGTTGAATGAGTCTCCTTGAGGAGATGACGTGGAAGAAACCGGGCGCGCAGCGCGTCTGGAATGTGTTGTGTAAGTTGGAAAGGATGACGCGTAAAGACGCGTTAGAAGACGCGTTCTGAGAGTCCGGTGCCAAGTCCCCTTTTGGTATGTGGCTCAATTTCCTCGGAGTTGATAAAGTTGAGTTCAACGCCAAACCCCAAACGCCGAGCGTGCAGCGCGCAGCGCTGCATGCGAGGCAAAACATGAATTTAATATTGTCACAATGCGTCTGGAGTTAGACCCGATGGCCGAGCGTGCAGCGCGCAGCGCTGCATGCGAGGCACAAAGTGGAATTCATTTTGCAGAACACGTCTGAGTTAAACCCGATGGCCGAGCGTGCAGCGCGAAGCGCTGCATGCGAGGCAGAAAGTGTAATCTGGAGATGTTGCACAACACATCTGAAGGCAAAGCACTTGGAATTCAATGTTGTTCGGCAACACGTCTGGAGTTAGACCCGATGGCTGAGCGTGCAGCGCGAAGCGCTGCATGCGAGGCAAAACACCTAGAATTCCTCTGGAGTTAAACCAAATTGCCGCGCAAAAAATAAGATATAACAGTGTTGCAGCATACGTCTGGAGTTAGACCCAACGGCCGAGCGTGCAGCGCGGAGCGCTGCATGCGAGGCAAAACACCTAGAATTCAATATCATCGGGCAACGAGTCTGGACCAAAAAAGTTAGTATTCATGTTACAATGCAACACGTCCGAGTCTGAGCAACATGTCTGAGATTGAGAGTTGAAGGCGATGGCCGAGCGTACAGCTGCATGCGAGGCAAAACACTTGTAATTCAATGTTGTTCGGCAACACGTCTGGAGTTAGACCCGATGGCCGAGCGTGCAGCGCGAAGCGCTGCATGCGAGGCAAAACACTCGGAACTTGATACCGCAGGACAACACGTCTGAAATTTAGAGTTCAGGAAGGTGAGAAAAAAACTTTGAAGGACAGTCAAACTTCACTTTGTGCGTCTGGGTCTCCCCCCGATCGCCGAGCGAAGCGCTGCATGCGAGGCAAAACACGCGGAATTCAATATCATTGGGCAAAGAGTCCTGAAAAAAAATAGGAGTCAGGTTATGGGGCCACAGGGCAAAAACGATATTTGACACTGCTGCGCCATCCGAACTAGAAACCAATAAAAGTAAGTTCCGGCTTAGACTAGTTGGGTCATCTACCTTTGCACGGTAAGGAGCTATGTTCTCCTTCATATGCATGTATGTGCCATATTGATGGAGAGACGTGAGTGTTTGACTGTAGACCCGATGTTTGCTCTGTGAATGGAAGAGATGGTGTGTTCGGGCGGTTGATGTATGATAATGCAAACATTCCACACCTACTCTCGTTTTAATTGAAAAAGTGAGGACCGTGCGTCTGGAGTGCCCCTCGATGTCCGAGCGAGCAGCGCGAAGCGCTGGTTCGCTCGGTGCCATTGGGCAACCCACAAAAAAGCAAGCTGTTGATGAATTGGCATTCAATCGTTCACCGAGGACAGTTCCCTGCAACATGATTTTCTCCGGAGACAGACAGGGAGAAATAAAAAGCCAGTCGAATGGATCGGGACTTCAAGACAGAAAAATTGGGAGACTGCTGCCCGAGAGAGTCTGTAGAACAGGAGCAAAAAAAACTCGCTCTCAATCTCAGTCGTCAGATCGGCAACAACAGAGGTTTCGATTCAAATGACGCGTCAGAATGAGTCGGAGTGGATGTCAGAGCGCGCAGCGCGTTGAGAATCTCTCCTCGATGGCTGAGCGCGCAGCGAAGACCACTAGCTACTGGCAAGCAGCGTCATTCACCCTTGCAAGGCAAAGGCATATTTTCTGTGATGTTAAAATTCAACTGGGATCCGATACCCGCTCAGCCCGAGCAGACTGTAGACACAAACACTTACTCGAATAGAGCACTCAGCAATTGAGCTGGGTTGAGGGACTAAGGCCTCGTCGCACGTCAAGTTCTCCCCTCGATGACCAAGCGAGCAGCGCGAAGCGCTGGTTCGCTCGGTTAGAAACTGAGCAAGAGGTACGGCAGGCAGAGCTTGAGCAAAGGGTATGTTTTCCCAGGCCAGCCGGGAGACACATCCGGAACAAACGAGCAAGCACAGTCTATTATATTGGATGTGTTATGTTGGAGGGAAAAGCCCGGATTAATGGGGAGTCGGGACAGAAAGATAAAATCCACTTTGAACATGACCAGACAGATACAAGATGACGCGCAGAGAAAGATCAGCAAGTTCGGACCCGGACAAGACTTTGTCGATTGGTGGAATGGAGATTTTCAAGCTAGCGCCGGAGTCTGAGTGCGAAACGCGGGAGTCGCCCCGAGTAATCATGGCAAGTCCAGCGGCAATGTGAGACCATGAGAGCGAGCGGCGAAGTAGCAGGAACTTGAAGTGCGGGTGGACGCGGGCAGCCCTGAAACAAAAGGCCAGTGTGTATTGAATCCCAGAGTGCGTGATCTTGTTAAGCAGTTGGTTCTGGTTGCTTGTCCGAGTCGGACTGAGGATCAGCATTCCATGTCGAAGCCTTGGAGCCAGTTATCCAACGGCCACTTAGGGGTACATTCCAGAGAGTTTAGTGGAAGCAACGGTTCTGGAGCCGCAGCGCCGCAGCGAGCCCTGACGGTGAGGAAGAATCCGAGTTGGCGCCGCGGCGTCGAAGTCCGATCATCGCTTGATCATCGCCGACAGCCGCCTGATCGACGGGTTCCCGGTTGACCAACTTGGTCTCAACCACCACTGATCACCGCCCCGGCAAGTTGGAACTGACCTTCCACACTGTATCCGGCTTCTCCTAACTCTCCTACACCTATGCCCGAATGTGGGCAATCTTGGATTCCTTGGTTGTCTCGCGACGATACTCGCATTATTTTGCACCTTCATCCACCCTGGCTCCATCCCGTTTGCCATCCCCTTTGCTTCCGAATACCCACTGACTTTTTGCAGGCTTGAATCCCTTGGCACCAAACCTGGTGTCCGTCCACTGTAAGCTTGCCATACGCACGGCGGACAGTGCAATTCGATGACTTCACATTCTCTGATCTCCCATTTCCACACCTCAAACCCGGGCATAACTTCTAACCTGTTCAAAAAATTCAAGATCCGCACAGATCTTAGTGAAATTCAGGCTCGTTGCTCTCCTCCGGGGTTTTTTTTTTTGTTCTACAGTATGACTTCGTTTTTTCGTTTGCTCCGATACAGTATCATTCTTATCTCAATCCTCCCAGGACATGTATCCAGCTCCGTTGGTCCGTTGCAGGTAATTTATCCAACATGCTCGGGAGCCTCGGTTTCACAGTGCCCTTGTCATAAGTCTTCACCACCGCAATTTTCATCGGGTTATCCTGCTCGTATTGGACCTGCCCTACGATTGCCCACCATTCCAACACCACGAGGAATCGCTGTCTCGATTGGAGTCGAATCCACAAGGCGCGCTTGGTTTGTTTCAACTTGGAATCTCCACTTCCTAACAGTCCCATGCTATGAGTAATCGGTGGTACGATTTAGGATTAGATCCATAGTGCGCATTCGTTTTGGCTTCGTTTCAACCTGGGATGCACCCTCAATTGCGGCCCGTTCGAAACCGGGTTCCTCTTTGGAATTTCTATTGAGTGCGTCCTTATTTTGTACTTCATCTCTGACTTGATGGCTGAACGACGCTATTCATTAGATTTGTTGTAAAACTTCAAGTGCGTACCTGTCATCCTTGCAGCCCTCATGTTAAAGGGTGAATGGATCAGCTTTGATTGAATTTCAGGGTACCTGTCTCCTCGACTCTACTCGTTCATTTCCTCAGCGGCTTCAATTCCATATTGCAGCGAAGCAATTGTTAGTGTTTTGGTCGCACTGCAGCTGTGTATGATTTGATTTCATTGCATCCTCAGTGTCATGGATCCTCAACCGAGACCCTCCGATCCAGGGAAGTTGCTGGTTCAATCTCTCGCTAATATTTCATTGGTCTTGCCTCATTTCCAACCTTACGGACGAACTATTTCTCCAGTTGATAGGCCTCAGTTGCGACACCTGCAGAACTGGGTGATTTAGAAGGTATGCTGATCTTGTGCTGATCTGTCAACTGTTAATGGTCGCGATTCTCCAGGCCTTTGGTCGATCACTACCACCGCCGCCACATCTTTCACCACCTGCAAAATGTCCGACGTCGATGTGGGCACATGCGTGTTGGTTCATTCACGTGTTAGTTCATTCATTCTCGATGCTTGACTGACTAATTCAGCTCGTCCTCGGTCTAGAGTTCGGCTCGCCTCTTGATAAAAAAGGTCAACCTCGTTTTGGGGCATCTCGGTCCTAAAACCTCAATATGTGCGCATTTTTTGGCCGTATATGCTTCAATCGACTAACTAGGATTCACCGGAATGTCAAACCTGAAGCATCTCATGCTCAACCCTGACCTTAATGGCCATGAACGCCCCTATTCATGAACTTCAACCGTAAGCTTCGTGCATCTCGGCCAAATCGGTTTAGCTGACAACCTTAAATTTGCGATCGCATAACGAAGTAGTAAGTTTTCTAGCATTCTACACCTTCATTGAATGACTTCGGATTAACGAACCAGGCTCGAAACACCGGTGCTTCATGAGGGCTGGCAAACGACATGTACCCCGTTCTTCCGCGATCGACTTGTATTTTGAATTCCGCAATCGCAGAACGCTTTGCGCACAGCTAATACGAATTTCAGCTGAATTGGTACCGCAAGACTAATTCTACTTGCATGCCGGGCTTCGGAACATCACACACAAGTTCACCTCGAATCCGCCACAACATAGAATTTCTACAACTGCAAGAGTCAACCCCAAGAATCGTTGCCAACGTTCCCGCTGCAAGTATTCAGACGCCGAGGGGTTCCTCTCTGTGCATCTTTTCACCCTGATAAATACATTCGCGCCTCGTCCGTTGGATGGCCACGATATATGCGGCCCGCTTTTTCTCCTACACCCTTTTAGCGCTCACTCTTCCTCACATAGATCGTTGGGCAATTTTTCCGCTGTTGTTTTCCAGATCCATTTACTGAGACCCCACAAACTCTCGGACAGCGGCTTTCGGCGGTTCTAACTCAACACCCCTAAAGCCCCTAACTATATGCAGCTTTTTTTTGGCGGTATGTGAACTTGAACGCCATCCCTTGATGATTCTGAATCTGGCTTTTCCTTCAGCCATCTTCGATGGCTCGCACCGTTTTCAACTCAATTTCGGCCTTCTCGGCCATGGGTGTTCACCACGATGTATGGGATGTACACCCAGGTATGTCCTTCCTTGATCCTCTCGAGGTATCTTTCTTAATCTGAGCCAGTCCTAGCCTATCTATCGACCACCACCCCGGCTGCCGAGTATTTTATATTGAGTTCAACAATCACTGCGCATGTAGTAAAATAACCTTCACTTTCTGATCCAGCTCTTTCAATTTTTTGGTTTCCCTTCCGGTTTTTCATCTGCTTTTGTTCTATTTACTTGTCGCCAGATGGATTCACATCCACTTCCCCTCCTCAATCGACGCATCTTATACCGAGCCTGCTCAGTTCACCCGGTAAATCATCCCTTCGATCGTGATATTGTTATTGAGGTAAGCCTACAAACAATCGCAGCTCCGCACGGCGGTATTACCGTCATTTGTCTCAAATTTGTACTCAGTCACAGCAACACCTCGAAAACACCAGCTTCCGCCAAATCTCGTCCCCGCCTTCGAAACCTGAATACAGGCGCATATCTCTTTGCAGGTACTACTGTCAGGTCTTCATCATTTCAGATACTCAACTGCGGTTGCCAAACTTCTGCAGTCGTCTTCTTCACGAAGCTAGCCGTTGAACCCCGAGTTCCGGCGCTCTGGCCTGTCGCACAGCCGTCCTTGACCACTAGGCTCAACCACCACCCATTTGGAGGTATATATAAACCAAATCTCAGCTCGAATAAGCCGAAATTCAATCCTAATGGGAATTCGTTCCTACTCGTGTTACAGAGTCCACCGAGATCCATACAAGATGAGAGTTTTTCGGCAGCTCTCGCTCACCCCCGCCGCAAAGCCTTGGATATATGCGCAGTTTCTCCATTCTATGTAACTCCTATAGTCATATGAGAGCTTCCCTGGCTAATTTCGACTTATCCCAGACTCGTAATCCACCATCGTGGCCGGCTCTGCACTTTTCAACCCATCTTCGGGCTTCTCGGCCATCGATGCGGATCCAATGTTGAACAGTGATCTTGCGGCTCTCTTTCAGTCCACCCATTGTAGCCCAAGGTCAGCCACAGGGGCTCGCTCAATATTTCAAGGAATCTTGTTTCCCAGTTTATTCATTCCAGGTGAGTGGGCCCCAAGGCGCCGATCTTCGCAAATGGTCGGTAAATTACAAGTGTTGAACCTGCACTGACCCTGCCAGATTCAGGTCCATTCAGTCATCAATTTCGATACGGCTGCGTTTCTGCCCAGTCTGATAGGACCCACGACTTTATACGATGCTTTCCTTGACACTCCTACCAGCTGAATCGGTTGCATCCAGTTTGCAGACGTGCAACATTTCGACGGCGCGACACCTTGCAGTTCAACCCCAAGGTATGGCCCAGACGCTCATCTCACCAGTTCTCTCACCTTCTGAAACTGTCCTCAAGGCATCCTTGCCCCTGGAAAACATCTCAAAGGCTGCAACCGAATATTTCTGAACATCAGCCAATTCGACCAACTTTTGATCAGAGAGTCGCATCACATGTTCGTGTTTCGTTTTCTGCCGTCTTTGTCGCTCGTCTTTCGTGTGCCGTACTACAGATTCAACCTTCCCTTCCTTCTGAGCAATTTAACCCCAGAATCAGGGGGCATGTACACGATTCAAACTGACTCGTACACCAGGGATTAAATTATGTTCTCTTACTGACGGCAGGTCGGTCCTTTAATGTCTGCTGAACCGCGCTTTAGAATCCTTACACAGTTCAAATCTGAACGCGGTCCTACTTTCAGCGCGCCTCAATTGCTCTCGCAGCATCGTCTTTCACCTCAATCTATGCACTTCGACTTTTAGCAGGCCATCGGAACATCCTTCCGCAAGGCTTATCACCCTCGCACCGGAGCTTTGACGTCCTTGCCTCCCCAAACCAATTCAACCGCGCTTATTCATTATTCAAGACCAAATTCTAACCGCTCCGTGTTCAATTTTTCGCACCGCGGTTGAGGGATGGCTGATTTGATCTGGGTAGCTTTATTTCAAGGTTTCGTGGCGTGCTTTACATGTAAATTCAACGATGTGAGTGTCACCCAGTTGAACCTTCGCTGGCCTACTTTGTGGTATGTCCAGTACCTTTAGTCCATTTAATCAACGCAACCATTGAAGCTTTTCGACTGTCTAGACCTACCACGGCATGTCAACTCATCTCTACAGCGGATTCTAGAGGTCTTTCCGTTCCAATTACCTTATTTCCAACACTGTCAAATATCCAGCTGGCCATCCCCTCGCGTTCGTGCTGCATTCCCCGCATTCTCGCGGGGCTGACATACGTTTATTCTTCATCCATCTGTGGGGTTTCGAGGGCCAATGACCCAATGCCGCGATGTTGAATTGAATTTGTTCTGGAACTTTGTCGTCAGATATTCGAATCTCACTCAACTCGACATCGCATATGCATCCGTTCTCTCACATTCCAAGCTGCCTGCTCAATTCTCTCAATTGGCGCTTCAACACACCCCCTTCGAGTCGAACATCCTCGTCTCCTCACATTTGTCGTTCAAGACGTCACAAACTTAATCTAGATCTAATTCGAATCCCACAACACGACACCTCTCAGCCGACAAAAGTTAGACGGTCGTCGTCCAAGAAAAGCTCCACCCAAGTATTCTCTTGGGGAGCGAGTCTGAAGCCTGAGTTTGACCTGAGTATGTTTCGCGCAGCGAGCACCGACACACCAAAAATACCTGGTGTTTTTCGCGGAGCGAGTCGGCCTCAACGCTAGTATTTTTCGCGGAGCGAGTCTGGCGCCGCCCCAAGTATTTTCCGCGCAGCGGGTCCCAGCTCCCACTAAACCCTAGCATTTTCCGCGCAGCGGGTCTTATCTTGTTTCTGTCTCTATCTTTGGCTCTACCCGCAACCGAACGAAAGAAAGAAAGAAGAAGAAGAAAAAAGGCTAAAATGCACTAAGTCGCGATGAAAAGCGGACTTGTCATTTTTTCCCTCTTTCCCTCCCTTCTCCGAAATCTCTCGCTGCTCGTGTGTCGGAGGCCTGAAGCCTGAAAGGCAAAAATGCACCAAGTCCACGACGGACTTGTGCGATTTTTTTTTCTTGGCCTTTCCTTTCCTCGTCTGAGTTGGGTTTTTAAACCATGATTGATTTTTAGTGCAACTTCAACTTGGGTCTTGGAGCGCGTTGCGGATCTCAGTTTAATTGAACTCGGGAGGGACGCGGATCTCAAGGTGAACAGTTCACTTTCCAACCTCCACTCCTCCTCATCTCATTGAATTTCCTCGCTAATTTCCACTACATACATGCCGTGCCTACTCACAACTTTCATACGGGCTTCGGAACCTCGTTTCAGGTTCCTGTCGGTGTCGGTGGCTGGCCTGGGTTTTTTTTTTCTGTTTTGCGGTGCGGGGAGGCGATAGAACTGGAAGGAGGAAGGGCGATGGGATGTGTTGTGTTGGCCGTGGGCAATGGGACCCGAGGCTGAGTGGGTATCGTCGCGGTGACGGTTGACGCTTGACGCGCGTGTTAATATTAGTATTCTTGTCGTACTCGGAATCTGCATTCTGTACATGTGGCTCCTGGGCTTGAGATTGACCGTGAACGTCCGAGCGCGAGGTGTTTGAATCTCGTCGGGGCACGAGAAAAGACACTTGAGTTAATATTGAGACGGGTTTGCGGCTGGCTGGCGTTGACGCGATATTAATCCGAGGTTTGGGTTGAGCGAGAGTGGAAGAAAGGCGAGTCGCGGTATTTGTTGTCGTGGTGTACATACTACTTTGGCGGTTTGAAGTTTGCGGGGAGGCGGCGGAAGGAACGCCTTGTGTTGGCCGGAGGAAAGGTCGGAAGTGGGGTACCGCTGCGGTGACGGTTGACGCGGGGTATCCGCTGCTTTCTGCTGCGTCGCTGCGTCTCTATTCTGCTTTGGCTGAGGGCTCCACTCTCGGGTTTGAAAGCTTGAGATCGAGCGTCGAGGTTGATGGTACTTGTGGACTTCAAGCTGCATTCGGACGCGTCCGAGTCGTGCGGCGATATGGATAGGCTGGCTAGGCTGAAGAGGTCTGGAGTGGGGAGCCCTGGGTTCGAAGACGGAAGACGGAAGAAAGGTGCGCCATGCTGGGTGGCGATATTTGTTGCCAGGGTATACTACTTTGGCGGGTATATAGAGTCCAATCCATCCTCACTCGTGCGTCGCGCTTTTGCCTCCTCTAGGTTGGGTACTTGCATTGAAGTTGGAGCTCAAGGCGCGGACGGTGCGCGGTGGGGCTTGAAACGACGCCAGTTCGAGTCCGACTTGCCCGAGTCGTCGAGAAATCAGAATCCTAGGACGGACGCACTGAGAGATGAGTTCCAAAATGGTTTCGCTCGTCCCCGTTCCGAACACTCGAACAGACACGGAGACCGGCGGGCTGCGGTCGTCCAAGCACAGTACTCCGCGACATCTCTTCAAGACGGGATGTGTCGGGCACGGGAGCAGTGTTAAGTTCCAGGTGAGCCCAGGCCACAATTTTGAAGATGGTCGCCCTGAATAACGCTCGTTGGAGAAGGCTGGAGAAGGTTGACTTGGCGTGGAGCCCCACGGGGTCAGCGCCGCCCCCGGATGTTCCCCAATGGGCGGTAATGCGCGCTGACGTGCTTGAGTTTTGGTGAGTCCGTTTCGTTCTTTTGATTCGAGTTGCTCTTGGAGATGTCCTGGAGTCGCGAGGCTGAGCAGGACGCGTTGAGTGTGCCAAGAGCATGTCGAAGACGCGAGTGCGCCAAGAGATTGTGGTGGCGGGATGTCGGCGTCTCAATATCAAATATCAAATAGCACAGCCGCCGCGTCTACGTTGACCCGGTTCGGCGCGTGCTTGGTCAACTGACTCTTGACGATTCTTCGCGCTCGTTGACCATGCCGCCAGTCACCACCGCGGAGAGCCAGGAGGCGTCGGCCGCGGCCATCCTCAAGGAGCGCAGATTCAAGTTGAGCAGGTGTGTCGCATATTTATTATAAAGGTAAATACTCATTTCGCAGGGCATGCGACCGGTGTCGGTAAGCCATTTATTAGAATGTGGGGTATACAACTAAAGACACAAAGACGACGACGAATAAAATGCGACGAAGGACACCCGTGCCAGGCGTGTCTGGCCGCGAGCTCGGCGTGCACGTTCGAAGAACCAGGGAAGCGCACACACCCACACAAGTCCAAGCGCACCGCGACGCTCGAGGACCGCATGCACCACCTCGAGACCCTCATCCAGGCCATCCCCCCCGCCGTCTTCGCCGCGGGCAGCGCCAACGACCACCCCGCGCCCATGGAGGTCCCCGCCAGCCCCGTCGCCCCGTTCCTGTTCCCGGGCTTTGGCACCGGCGTCCCCCCGCCGTCGCTGCACGTGTTCCCGCTCACGAACCCGTCGACGCACTTTACGCCGCACGAGATCAAGCCCGACGAGAGCGTGTTCCCGAGCCCGCTGTCGCCCAGCCCCGACCTGCTCGCGGAGGAGACCTCGCGTCTGTCGCTGTCCGCGTCGTATTTGTACTTTGACGACGAGGGCTACACGCGCTGGCAGGGCGAGGCGTCGGGTCTGCCGTTACTGGATCTGCTCGTTGAGCGCCATGTGCCCGCGTCGGATGCGGTCCCGCCGTCGGTCGCGCCTGTGGAACAAGACTGGTTCCCGAACCGCACGCCGCGTCGCACAGACGTCAACCCGCAGACGCTTTGGCGGCTTATCACCTCTTATATTGCGCCAGAGTTAATGGACAGGTGGGAATGTGTTACTATGATTCGCCGCAGTTTATTGACTCGAGTCTAGCCTTGTGCAGTGCTACCTCTCTACCTCGTATTACATTCTCCCGTTCCTCCACGTCCCCTCCTTTCTCGCTGTAAGTTTCCTATACATTATAGCGACATTTTGCTAACTCACTTCTAGGACTACGGCAACCCACAAAAATGGGGCGAGCCCGGCTTCGCCGCCTTCATCGTCGCCATCTGCTGCCTCGCCTCCCGCCACATGGACGACCCACGCGTCCGCGCCTCCCCGCTCGACGCGCACTCCGCCGGCACCCAATGGTTCGACCTCCTCGGCCGCCTCCGCACGCTCCCCATCGCCGACCGCCCCACGCTCTACACAATCCAAGCCGACCTCATCGCCGCCGTCTACGCCGTCGGCCTCGGCAAGCTCTCCAAGGCCGCCGCGCTCCTCTCCGAGGCCGTCTCCGTCGCCGTCGACGCGGGGCTGCAGGGAAGTGTTGGTATCAGGAGGCTGAGGTGAGCCCCGTGCTGTCCTTGTCCGTGTTCGTCCTTCCCCTTGTTCTTCCTTCCCCTTCCCCTTCATTGTCTCTTTGTCCGCCTCCCCTTCCACCCCTTCTTCCCTCACCCCGCTCTCCCCTCCCTTCCGTCCTACTTACTTTCTTCCACCGTTCCCTCCTTACTCCTCCCGTACCTTTCATCCCCACCCCGGATGCCCTCATGAGTGAACTAGTTTGCGGGGCTCGGGAGGTCGGGAACGCAGGCTTCTCGCTCACGATCAGGAGCGCGGGAATGGCGTGCGCTTTGTGATAGACTTGTCATCTTACGTCGTCTGGCGGACTTGGACTTTAACTTAGCATTGAAGTTATGTAGCGAGTATCTACCTCTGTTGTAGTTAGCTCTGAATATATCACTTTGATCTTTATTGTGTCGTGTCTTTTCATCCCCACCCCGGATGCGCTTCGGCCCTCATGAGGGCAACTGACTTGCGGGGCTCGGGAGGTCGGGAACGCAGTCGTCTTGCGCTCGTCATGCGGGACACGAGGGGCGCGGGGATGGTGTGCGCTTTGTGATAGACTTGTCATCTTACGTCGTCTGGCAGATTTTGCGACATAAATAGTACTGTAGTTTTGTAGCAAGTATCTACTTCTGTTGTACTTAGCCTCATGAATATATTACTTTGATCTTTATTGTGTCGTGGCTTTTCATCCAACCCATGGATCCTTGGGTCGGATTTTCGGGCCACTTCCTAAACGGGCCACTCACTCTAGCGACCCGATTGGGAAGGTCCTTCAAAATTCTGGCGCGCGCTTTGGCTCTGAGTCAGTCTGAGGGCTTCAAATGCCTCATAGAATTGCTCTTGTGTTGCTGAGATTTACTACTGTCTCCTGCTGACACCTGGTGTCGGTACAGTTCAAATTCAAGTACGTTGGGTGAAATAAAATTTGTGAGCCTCCCACTTCACACTAGGTTAGCTAGAGTATATACAGATTTGAATCTGTTATGTGTATACTGTACTATGTACTATCCAAGTGGGCTGCCAGGTGGCTCACATACCTTCAACTGACTCACCGTGAAAATAGACCTTCAATTCCATGCATGTACAAGGCACATGCATGCAATCTAAACCGCCGAAATCATCCATTGCAACATATAGAACACACCTAGTAGCTACACCAAGCCTCACTTCAGCACATCGCAATAGAAAGCGCCTGGAACGAAAATCTCAACACAAGCCGATCACTCGGCTGTCAGCCGGGGCCCTGGCACCGCATCGCATCACACCGGGGACCGTAGCCGCTGCCCCGGCATCTCAATCAAACGGTACATAACAACAAATATAACACGGAAAGTGAAAAAATGTTGCAAGTCGTAGCGTGTTTTGGATGATTTTTTTTGGCGATAGTCTCCCCGTCCCGAAGGTAGTCAGGTTTAAAAAAAATGAATTGGTATCTAGGGTACATGGGAGTAGACTACGAGGGTGGGGCGTCGAGGAGGTCACTGGAGGGAGGGAGGGATGGATGGAAAAAGGAGATGGACGTCGAGCGGCGCTGCCACGGGTGGATCTGGGGACAGAGTTAGCATGGGATTCAAAAGACAATCAAAAGGACAGATGAAGGTGTCGACGTAAAGGATGAAGGGAAGAGTGCACGAGAACGCGTAAGAAAGATGAGAGGTGGATGGGTAAGAAATATATGGTCTCGCGTGGCCGACGTAAAGACACAGGAGAAAGACGTGTGCTTGGAAGAGAGAAGGAAAGAACAGGAGAAAAGAAGACGGAAAGGAAGAAAAAGACGACAAAGACCATACCACGAATGTCGCGACGCGTCTTGAGGGTGCTGTGTTGTTGGTGGATGGTCGAAGGTGAGATATGAAATGGAGCGCCAGAGGGACATGGAGACGACATGGAAATGGGGGATGGTGGTGGTACGAAAGCAAGAGGCAAAGTCACGGTGCTTGGCCTTATATATGGGCTTCGAGATCAACGTCCCACGGCCAGATATGGTCAAGAACGTTCGGCTAATTGGAACCTAAATGGGCCAGTGACGCGCAGTCAGGCTCATCGTCTTCTACTAAGCACTTGAACTGGAATTTCGCTGAGGACGGGGTATCTTTGCGCTTTTTCGCGTTTTGAGTCGGGAAAAAGTTTCCTATTGAATGTGTTGTGTATGTTGGAAAAGATGACGCGTAAAGACGCGTTACAAGACGCGTTTTGAGACTTGAAGTCAGCGATCGGGCAAAGTCCCCTTTTGGCACGTGGTTCGATTTCCTCGGAGTTGGAAAAGCTGAGTTCAACGCCACACCCCGATGGCCGAGCGTGCAGCGTGCGAGGCAGAACATGAATTTAATATTGTCACAATGCGTCTGGAGTTAGACCCGATGGCCGAGCGTGCAGCGCGAAGCGCTGCATGCGAGGCAAAAAGTGGAATTCATTTTGCAGAACACGTCTGAGTTAAACCCGATGGCCGAGCGTGCAGCGCGCAGCGCTGCATGCGAGGCAGAAAGTCTAATCTGGAAATGTTGCACAAGACATCTTGAATTTGATAATGTTGCACACCTCGTGTGGACTCAAACCCCGAGGCAAAAAGTGGAGTTCAACCATGTTGCACAACACGTCTGGAGTTAAACCCGATGGCCGAGCGTGCAGCGCGAAGCGCTGCACGCGAGGCAAAAAGTCACGATTTAGGTTATAGGCAGGAGTAAAGTGACCAATGTACCACACAGTCCGAGACTAGAAATCAAACAGAGTAAGCGCCAAGGCGCACGGACTTGGTATAGTTTGGTAGGGTTCCAGCGCCATCTACCCTTGCAAAGCAAAGGTGCATTCCTCTGTATGCGAAATGTTGTGCTTATTCAAATTGAGCAAAGTTCGAGTTACTTGCAAAGGCATGGCACGTACAACGACGCATCTGTATGAGCGCGCAGCGCGGAGCGCTGTGTGCTCAGGAGTTGAAATTCAACCGATGCAAATCTTCGGCCTGGCTGCAAATACTGGAATCAATGCAAACAAAGTTAGCATGCAGGCAGACAGATGAGTAAAAGGGAGGTAAGGGGACAATTTTAAACGCCAGAAGTCAAAACATGTCGGAGGCGCAGTGCATCAACGCACAGCGCGAAGAGTGGGCTCAATGTCTTCAGTGATAGATACTCGCAAGTACATGGCAATTGGATGAGTCTCCTTGAAGGGTTGACGCGGAAGAAATAGGGCACGCAGAGCGTCTGGAACAAAACCCCGATGGCCGAGCGTGCAGCGCGAAGCGCTGCATGCGAGGCAAAACACCTGAAATCCAATATCCTAGGGCAACACGTCTGGAATTCACAGCTGAAGTTGAGAAAAGACTTTGAAGGATAGTCAAAACACACTTTGCGCGTCTGTGTCTCCCCCCGATGGCTGAGCACGCAGCGGAGAGGCACAGAATTTATTATAGTTGAATTTTGAATTTGAGCGGTTCAGATAATCTGCGGCACAAGGAGAGAAGTTCAGCATGTCACAGGCGGTACATCTGGAATCTCCCCGTGATGTCCGAGCGACCAGGATCCGCTACAGAGAGATAACAAAAGAACCGGGTTCAGGTTTTCAAGGGCGAATGCACGCGTCGTCGTCTCCCGAGGCCTGGTAGATGCAGTGGTCCGATAATCATTGACTTTGTTGATTTGGAATCATCCAACAAGACGCTGGAAAAAATGCTTGTTAATATAAGACCACGTATACCTAAGTTGTTGGCCAAACCTAGGTGGCCGAGATGGCCGAAGGTGCGGTTAAACTCGATTAATGGGACGCTCGCGGCAGGTCACGGCAATGGAGGTGAAGTTTAAGCATGGAATGTGGTAACCTATGGATAATAGCCAATCATTGAAAGCCTATGTTGCCAAAAAAAGCGCATACATTGAGGTTATAGGGCCGACATGCTCGACCTTTATTGTATGATGCGAGGGGCGGCTCTAAACCTGGAACGAGCTGAATTAATCATTCAAGCATCAAGAGTAGAAAACCATGATGAACATCGATATCGGACATCTCGCAAGTGAGGGTGAAAGATGCGGGGGCGGCGGCAATGGTCGGGCAAGAGCCTGAATGATCGTGCCAATCAACAGAGCGTCTCAAGAGTCGAATGTCGCCAGATTCAACATACCTCCGAGATATCCAGTTCTGCATGTGCCGCGACTGCGGGCCTATCAACTGCAGAAATAGTCCGTACGTTGGGGCTGAGATAAAGACCAGGATTCTCGGCGAGAAAATTGAACCAACAACTTGCCCCCAAGTTTGGAGAGCATCTCGGCTGAGCTTGAACTTGCCATGCTATCATAAATCGAGTGAGGATCTGAGACGGATAGATATTAGCAACGAACCGTATATGGGAGAATGCGGCGACAAAAAGGCAACGAGAAATTGACGAGAAAGTCAATGGGAGAGTCTTACATCTACTGCTTTGAAGATTCGCTGGAGGACTCAAGTCTGAGGCACAGATATTCTGAGCGACTGCTGAGATATTTTGTAAGCTCGGACGGAGCTCTTGGTTGAGAACATTGTCAGCCGGGGACACCCGACACTGACTAGATTGGAGACTGGAACATGTTGAAATCATTTGGCAGGGAGCAGGAATAGGCTGGGAGGCAGCATACCTGGAAGAAGACACGCATATATTGAGATTGTTGAACAAAAGGTCGTTGGCCGAGATGCTCGACGCCTAAGTCGGGTTGAAAATTGCCGCGCCTCCAGTACGCCGAGTCAAGATCAAAATGTTTTAGACTGACTATATTCAGAACATACCTATTCTATCTCGATGGCACACCTGCTGCGCTCACCGCGGTTCGGACAGGCGGCGGATTAAATGTCAACCCACATGGCGTTGTTTTGACATGGAGGGATCTGACGCGAGACGAAGGATGCGCGAGTGAAAGAGGAGTGAGTGTAAGCTTGAATTGACACATCGGGAAACGAATCCTTCGGGAAAAAGAATCCGAGGTTGACCGGGGGCAGAAGAAGCGGAGAAATCGAGCGCGGCGCGCCTATGGAAGCTGCGCATCCAATCAAAAGCTGTGGATGTAATCGAATTATCCCCAAGTCAATGCGGCGCCAGACGAGATCATGATCAGTACCCGAGAGAATACTTACGTGGTGAACCGCACTTTTTTAGCGTAACCTAGCGTTCAGGTAAGATGATCCACTGCTGAGGAGAGAACTTACCTGGTTGTGAGACAGTCAAGCCGTCGGAGTCATGGGGACCGGGAACTTGTATTGACATGAAGGAGACGGTTCAAACGACCCAATTGAACCGATGGAGTCGTATAGTCGTATAGATCAAACGAGTGCCAGTGAGAAGATAAAATTCAGATTGGGCACCAACGCTTGCAATGACTTCAACACGGTCAAAAATTTAACAGCGCGTACCCTCCATTTATGTTGAGCAGCCAGCTTGTTGAAATGGAAACAAAGACGGTGTCGTCAGATCCCATTGAAACCCCTTCATTGCTTCAAAACGCATTAAGGCATTGGGAACGGCTCGGGGGAATTTTCAATTGAACCAGGATCAAGCCTCAGATTTGAATTGCACCGTCGCCAAGCAGAGCCCGAGTCAAGAGAATGAGAGAAGGAAGTGACTAGAAATCTCGATAAATGGTTGGAAGAACGACTCGGACCGGTCCGACTGTCCCAAAGCAAGACCTTGAATCCTTCTGATTCCTAGCAGTCGGACTTGAGAACGGACAGAGCACATCCAGAAGCGAGAATAGAGGGAAAATTCATAGACTGAACGCGCAGAGGTAGCATCAAGTGAATGAGGGTCGAAGGAAGGAAAGCGGGATTGGGAGAGGAGAACGGCTCGGGAGGGAGACTCGGAGTCAAGAGCCGACCATCAATGTCGGCAATGTTCGGCACTCGGCCTCTTGCTGACAGCGTCGACGTGTACTTTGCCTCCGTTCCGCACTCCAGACGCTACGAGCGCTCGGTTTACTCCCCAATCCATGTACTTTCTCTGTCTCTGCTCTCCTGGCCCCGCCCGATCAAAATGCTGGAAATCTGACGTATCTTGGTCAAATCTTGCCAGCCACCGCGCGTCAAAGTCCCCCTGCTGTCAGATTATGAGTACACAGTGCATTAGTCTAGTTGTGATGGCATCAGAGAACGCAGTGGCGGACAGCGAAGATTGGATCGCCTATTCGGCTGACACGCTGGCGATCATGGGCACCCCTCGTGCCGCTGCCCGATGCCCTCTGCACGGCTGTTCGTGACGCTCCCAGAGTGACGGACCACCCGCTTTGTCACACCGTGGACAGCCTGGGGGTTGTCCGCGGTGTGACAAAACAGGTGGTTTGTAACGTCCACAGTGACTCGTCACTTCCTCGCTGTCAGTGTCCAGATTGCGCCTCAGGCTCTTTGCTAGAAGCGTGCTCTGCTCTCTGGCCTCTCGCGTGAGTCGCATCCGATGCGACAGACTGCATCTCTGTGCTTGAATCTGCCGGTGGGCCCTCGCGGCGGCGCTGATGCTTGAAACGACGGCGATCATGGCAAATTGAAGCAGGCTCAGCGCTGTCTGGCGCCTAGCGGTGCGTGGCCTGCTCTCTTTTTCTTTTCATTCGCTCAAACTGCATCCAGGAAGCACCTGAACGCAGTCCTCCGGCGCGTCCGTCCACGGCAGCACAATTGAAGCTCCACACGCATTGCAGGCGTGAATCCACGCCTTGCTCTGCATGTGGAGCTAGCGTGCAATGCCAATGTCGGTTTTGTTCCCCAGGCGTGAAGGCTGCGCGCTTCGGGCCATCTTTGCTCGCAGGATCCCCTTTTCGTAGGCACCCTTTGCGGCAGCACTGGCTAACGACTCGTGCCACACTAATGAAGACGCGCCCCCGTTGCATCACCCGACAAGCGGACGAGGTACACGTCCTTGAACGTTTCCGATGAGCACTTTGCATCACCTGGATTTTGCCGCGAGTCGTGTGTACACAGCGGCGTCTCATCTGCCCATCGGATGCTTTCAGCCGTGCACACAGAAGCTATCGTCTACTGTTTGTGCTTGCCTACAGCTGATGCTATTCGATCTCATGTCGGCCCGCCACAAAGCTGAAAGGAAACAAAAACAGTTTCACTCGGATACAGTACACTCGAGCCTCGCAACCTTTCCGGATCCCCGTTTCAAGGATGCCCTCTCTGCGTGTTGCTTTTCAAATGTTTTCCTCGCCCGGTCCTCTGTCTTCTGCTTTTTCTCCAACTCGACTTCGATCTTCTGGCGTTTTTCTGGTCGGCGTTCATCTAACAATTCTTGCTGCTTCGTGGACACGGCCTTCTCTGCCCTGTCAAGAGCATCAAGGCTTTTCAAAAGCTTCTCGTTGTATCGTTCAATTTTCTGATCTTCCCCGTCGAGAACACGATGTTGAGTATTCGCTAAGGGCAAGCAACGTTGGGAAATGGGTCGAGCCTCAGTTGGGAAAAACACCTACATTTACGCTTGAGATTGGTGTACATGTTCTCCGAGATATGGCCTGTCTTGTACGACGGAGTAATGCCATATTCTTCGTATGTCTGGATCGGAAAATCAGTTACATTTAGCAGGTAAAAACAGTATCAGTAGGGGACTTACGATGAGGGTCTTCATTCTTAAAGCATCGAACTTCTGGCCCTTCTGTAAACCACCTAGTAGCGTACAATGTACGCCGTCTCTGTTCACATCAGCGTGAACGGACTCGATGAGATTTGAGTTCGAGTCTCCGGCATTCCAGATATCCAGAGGGATATGGCTTCGCTCCCAACAAATACCAGGGAAAAAGAACTGACTGGACTCCTTATCGTTGACCCAGTCTGTCGGCGCGACGGTTAACAGGCAGTTTTTCTTCGTGTCAACCGTGAGTCCGTGACTCACCGTTTCCCCCTTTTCCACCTTTTTCTCTTATCATTCCCAATGTACCGTCCCAGTCGTCATGCTCAACACAGACGAGGCTTCGCATAAGCCATTTGACTTCATCGGATACCTGGCACTTTTGGATGTTTCGAAAGTCGTGAACGATACAAACTCGGAAAACTCTGGAAAGATGTTCATACGGGGTCAAATCCTGAATATTTCGTTCCGGCTCATGTAGGTCTGGTTTTAAAGGCATCTTCGAGGCTAATTTTTGCAGGTGGAGCCCGAGGCCTGGGAAAGGCGTAAACTTGCGTACAGATTCAGACGATTCAGTTGAAACTTACCTTTTGCCTGACCGCGGTGTTGGTCCGCTGTCCAGGACAGTATCATGTCGCCGTACACGCCGTCTGCACTCATCCCATGCAGATGTCGCCATTTCAATGCTTTCCCCGTGTCTTCTTGCACGATTGCCTCGATTTCTTCAAATATGCGCTGGTGCGCCGCAGCTGTCTGGAGGTTTAGATACACGCGGCAAAATATCAGACCTGAAAGAAAAATGAGTTAAAGGGAGGTTATCTTTCGGGCTTATGTGAATGCATACTGGTATTAGCGTCGCGGTCCATGCAAGCGAGTTCAAATTCCAGAAACATGGCAATGCGACGAAATGCTATGTCGCTCTGGAGATATCGGCCAGTGGACAATAGCCGTTGACTAGTTTCTTGAGTCATGCAGATAATTATTCGGATCTTATCGTCCTTGTGGTCCTTGTTATCCTCGTCTTCATCGTGTCGTGGTGACTTATCGAGGTCTATAGTGATGATTCGTCGAATGTAATGTTTATCCCTTGGTAAATTCGCGTCTTGTTGCGCTTTGAGATGTTTAACACCTGTATGTGCACGTAAGTAGAATGCACGATTCGCCAAAACCTTGCAAATATACCGGACCATCCAGTACCAAATGGACAGAATGATTCCAGCGCCTGCTTGATGTACGCTCGAATGTGGGACCGATTCGACAGTGAAACATGCCAGTCAGCAAGAGTAGGACAAGTAATGAATGGAAACTTTGACGCGAGGAAGGACTGGACAATTGGGTGCCGTATGAATCTTCGCGGAGTAATGTCCGGAAGATCTTCAGCTAACTTCCCTAGCAATTCGAATACTTGAGAACGGATTTTTGGGGGTGTTTTAGTAGGTAAGGGAACAGGATGTGGGTGATCACCGTGGGTGACAATCAGCACAAACGGGCAGGCAGTACGGACATCCGGCTTGGGCTCAAAGACTCGAAACTTGCTGTTGCACGTAAGGCGGTTCATCACGGGCTGAATGAGATTATGTTGTTCATCTCGATGGGGAAAAGCTGGATGACCATTATTAGCTGAACGTATCGAAATAATCGGACTCACGGCAGTATGCCTTTTGCTGCGAACAATTCGTGATAGTTGAACAGTCGGCGAGAGGGCCGTAACCGAAATTGAAGGCAAAGTCTTCGATCTGGGCTGCCTCTTGTTCATCACCGCAGAATACAGCCTCAATGTACTCCACATGATACGACCCGTCGCCTATCGAATGGTCATGAAAGTGATCTTTATTGATTTTTGAATTATAATGCTCGCAGCTGTAATGTCGCTTTAGCCAGATAGCCCGGCCCCAAAGCTGATAACGAACCTGATATAGGGACGACCATTATCGCCATAGTCAAAGACGACTCGGCCTTCGCAAAGCCCATCCTTCATTCGATAGCCGCGCTGAGTTTGAAACAAATAAAGGTCCCGCGCGTCCTTCATCTCTTCCTCGGTATCAGAGAAATTAGCCGTTGCTTCAAAAAGCGGCCTGCTACATCCAAGCTTCTGAATGGCCATGATGTAGGCCAGAGTTTTGAGGAAAATGTCTCGCGAAGGCGACACAAACTGCAAGCGGTCTTCGCGATCTTTACGAAGTCGTGCTTGTACGTCTTCTCGGCACGCCTTGGTATGAGGTGTGCTCAACGTATCTACGTCGCTATTCGGACATACTTTGCATCCTTCACCTATATTGCAATCAGTGTGTACTTTCCCAATTATCGGCGTGTTGACTCACAAGTAGAATGCCGTTCAGTACAATCAACAGGGATACCGGCAGCATCTACGAGCAGACGACACTTCACGTTTACACCGGCTACCGTCTGTCCCATTCGTCCACCTCTCGAGTATGCAATATTTAAAGCAGGGTCTTGCCAATCCTTTGGATCCATTCGAAAGAGATGACCAATCGAGCCAGTCGAAGAAGTTTCCGGGTATTCGACCACATGGCCCACAGGGTACTCGTAAAGCACCTGAACTGTGGTTACACGATTGATTGCGACATTTGTGGATTGCTTCACCGCTGTTGCGGAGTTGAAGGTTGAAGTGACTGGCGGAAAAGGACGAGAACTAGAGCTCGAGAGCCCGTCGTGGTGGCTCTCAAGATATCCAAGAGCGGTCTCAAGATTTTCTTGGACGGCTCGAGGGATCCGGTCCAATGTCTTCCCATGTGACACTCTCGCCAGTCTTTCTAGCTGTGGCCGAATGTCCACAAGATCATGGGGCTGCGAGTGTACAAGTGGAAGGTGCCCCGATACTGTAGTAGGCTCAAGAATGTCGGCGGGGTTCAGTAGATCGCTGAGAGCACGCCGGTACATGGTCATGCACTTGGCAAGAGGAGAAAAAAAGCAGGTTTTTTCCTTCTAATTGGCATCGGAAGGTCCTTACAAGACGTGTAGCCAACAGTAGTGATATCCGCCATTTAACTTGTACAGAGGGAGAGAGTATAGATCAGCACGGGTCCCGGGATGAGTGCACCAAAAAGTGGAGATCGAGGAGTTGGGAGATTCTCCGTCGCAGTAGACACCGAGCATGGCATGCACCAGGGCAATGAGCAGCAGGACGGGTCACGGTGGACGACGGGGCGGAGACGGAGACATGTCGAAGCGGGCGGGAACCGAGAGAGGGCGCGGTGCTTCTCGCTTCCTTGATGCCATCACAACTAGACGAATGCACCCTCTCCTCGTCAGATTACTTAGAATGCTGTCTCTGGATTCCCACCACTGAGCCCATCCTCACCGGATCCCGCTCGTAGCGGTGGATCGTGGCGCACACGGCCGACATCTGAGATCGATGCCATTACGTCCGAGTCTTTGAGATCAGGCTGATGCGCCGTGTACCCTCCTCGGCGTCGAGACGCGCTTGTCGCGGGCTGTTCTTTTCTTCCTTTCATCGGCCAAAACCTGTATTTTGAGCTCAATAGACTTCCTGCTGCTACTAGTACCTCGTCGTCCTGGCCGCTGCTGCACAGGGGGAAAGGAGAGAAGCCGACGCTTGTCCAACTCAACGAGACTTCTTCGCGCCACAGCGCACAACCACGGGAGTCACCGACACCATAAATGATCACGTCGGTGTGGCATGAGCTTGAACGTGATTCTGAACCGCCGCCACCACTTGCGCGCGACTCGGTCAACGACTCGGTTAACCACGGTAGGTGGCCACTCTGCGATCTGTTGCGACTTACTGAATGTCTATATGTCTTCATGAAGCTGGCACAAGCTCCATCTCTTCACAGGATTTTCTCTTCATCCTAACATCCCGTGCCGCCGTGAATAGTCACATCAAAGCATCCAGCGCAACATATTTCACTTAAAGGTAGGGTTGCTCCAGTCGTCTCTTTTCGACGTTGCCTGCCGTATTGGCCGCTGGAAATCCGAAATTAATGCTCGCAAGACCAACTGCCAGTGGGATTGGCTCGGACTTCGGTCCTCAGCACCCTCGTATGTGGGCTAACAACCGATCGTCTCCGAAGAACAGGCTTCCATTTGCAAATAATATTTTCGCAAGTCCCCGTCCGTTTCCTCGACTCCAAAAGTCTTCGACTCACGTTCCTCCAGATCACAAGACCTTCGCAGATTCAACTCAGATGCCAAATCTGACACAGCTATACCCGACGAATATATCTCTGGGATCGTTACAACATCGGTAAGTCATACATTCTGCTTCGCTGAGTCCACTCACTGCTCAAAGTCTCGCGGCGCTTGATTTTCAGCTTCACCCCCCTAGTCTCTATTCCAGATGACGCTGTAGTACGAGCACACGGATCGTCTCTTCTCAATTCGCACTGACTCGGATCCAATGTTGAACAGTGATCTTGCGGCTCTCTTTCAGTCCACCCATTGTAGCCCAAGGTCAGCCACATGGGCTCGCCCAATATTCCAAGGAATCTTGTTTCCCAGTTTATTCATTCCAGGTGCGCGGGCCCCAAGGCGCCGATCTTCGCAAATGATCGGTAAATTACAAGTGTTGAACCTGCACTGACCCTGCCAGATTCAGGTCCATTCAGTCTTCAATTTCGATACGGCTGCATTTCTGCTCAGTCTGATAGGACCAACGACTTTATACGATGCTTTCCTTGACACTCCTACCAGCTGAATCGGTTAGATCCAGTTTGCAGACGTGCAACATTTCGACGGCGCGACACCTTGCAGTTCAACCCCAAGGTATGGCCCAGACGCTCATCTCACCAGTTCTCTCACCTTTTGAAACTGTCCTCAAGGCATCTTTGCCCCTGGAAAACATCTCAAAGGCTGCAACCGAATATTTCTGGACATCGCCAATCCGTTTGATCAGAGAGTCGGATCCCATGTTCGTGTTTCGTTTTCTGCCGTCTCTGTCGCTCGTCTTTCGTGTGCCGTACTACAGATTCAACCTTCCCTTCCTTCTGAGCAATTTAACCCCAGAATCAGGGGGCATGTACACGATTCAAACTGACTCGTACACCAGGGATTAAATTATGTTCTCTTACTGACGGCAGGTCGGTCCTTTACTGTCTGCTGAACCGCGCTTTGAAATCCTTCCACAGTTCAAATCTGAACGCGGTCCTACTTTCAGCGCGCCTCAAATTGCTCTCGCAGCATCGTCTTTCACGCCTCTGGTAGCTCGCTAGATCCATTTTATAGCTTCGATCTGGAAGGCGCGCCAAGTAACTCAATCTGTGCACTTCGGCTTTTAGCACGCCATCGAAACATCCTTCCGCAAGGCTTATCGCCCTCGCACCGGAGTTTGGACGTCCTTGCCTCCCCAAACCAATTCAACCGCGCTTATTCATTATTCAAGACCAAGTCCTTAACCGCTCCGTGTTCAATTTTTCGCACTGCGGTTGAAGGATGGCTGATTTAATCTGGGTACTATAGCCTTATTGCACGTTTCTGTGGCGTGCTTTGAATTCAACGATGTGGGTGTCCCCCGGCTGAACTTTCGCTGGCCTACTCTGTGGTATGTCCACTGGTACCTTCAGTCCATTCAATCAACGCAACCATTCAAGCTTTTCGACTGTTTAGCCCAACCACAGCATGTTCAACTCATCTCTAAAGCGGATTTTAGAGGTCTTTCCTTTCCGCCAATACTATTTTCAACCACTGTCAAATATCCAGCTGGCGGACCACTCGTGTCCGTGCTGCATTCCCCGGATTCTCGCGGGGCTGGCATACGTTTATTCTTCATCCATCTGCGGGGTTTTCCAATCCATGCCGCGATGTTGAATTGAACCTGTCCTTGAACTTTGTCGTCCGATATTCGAATCTCACTCAACTCAACGTCGTTCTCTCACCTTCCAACTTGCCTTCCAAGCTGCTCGATGCTCTCATTTGGCTCATACCCCATGTTCAACACACCTCCTTCGAGTCCAACATCCTCGTCTCCTCACATTTGTCGTTCAAGACCTTCCCCAACTTAATCCAGATCTAATTCGAATCCCACAACACGACACCTCTTAGCCGACAAAATTTGGACGGTCGTCGTCCAAGAAAAAGCTCCACCCAAGTATTTTTTTGGGGAGCGAGTCTGGGGCCGGACATGAGTATGTTTCGCGCAGCGAGCACCGGCCACACCCAAAATACCTAGTGTTTTCTCGCTCCGCGGGTCGGGCGGCTAGTATTTTTCGCGGAGCGAGCCTGGTACCCAACTCCCAGTATTTTCCGCGGAGCGGGTCCCAGCTCCCACTAAACCCTAGCATTTTCCGCGCAGCGGGTCTTATCTTGTTTCTGTCTCTTGTCTCTATCTTTGGCTCTACCCGCAACCGACCGAAAGAAGAAGAAGAAAAAGGCTAAAATGCACTAAGTCGCGATGAAAAGCGGACTTGTCATTTTCTGCCTTTTTTCCTTCCCTCTCTTCTCTCTTACTCTTCCCTCTTCCCTCTTCTCTCTTCTCTCGCTGCTCAGATGTCGGAAGCATGAAGCCTGAAAGGCAAAAATGCACTAAGTCCACGACGGACTTGTGCGATTTTTTTTTTCTTGGCCTTTCCTCGTCTCAGTTGGGTTTTTCAACCGCGGAGTCATTGATTTTTAGTGCAACTTCAAGTTGGATCTTGGAGCGCGTTGCAGATCTCAGTTGAATTGAACTCGGGAGGGACGCGGATCTCAAGGTAAATATTTCAATTTCCAACCTCCACTCCTCCTCGTCTCATTGAAATTTCGACGCTAAGTACATTCTGTGCCTACTCGCAACTCTTATACGGGTTTCCTAGTCGTCAACGTGCTCTAGGTTCATGTGAGTGTCGGTGGCTGGCCTGGGGTTTTTTTTTTCTGTTTTGCGGTGCAGGGAGGCGACGGGGGAAGGAGGAAGGGCGATGTGATGGGATGTGTTGTGTTGGCCGTGGGGAATGGGACGCAGGGTTGGGTGGGTGGGTATCGTCGCGGTACCGGTCACGGTTGGCGCGCGGGATATTCTGTCGTACTTTGGAATCCGCAGACTGCGACTCTCGGGTTTGAGATTGAACGTGAACGTCCGAGCGCGAGGTGCTTGAATCTCGTCGGGGCACGAGAAAAGACCGTTGAATTGATATTGGGACGTGTTTGCGGTTGGCTGGCGTGGAACGCGATATCGATCCGAGGTCTGGGTTGCGTGAGGATGGATTGAGGCTGGAGTAGAAGAGCAGAAAGGTGAGTCGCGGTATTTGTTGCCGTGGTATACATACTACTTTGGTGGTTTGAAGTTTGCGGGGAGGCGGCGGAAGGAAGGGCGATGTCGCAAGGTGGGGACCTGGGTACCGCTGCGGTGACGGTTTGACGCGGGGTATTCGGGTCGTGCCTGCTTTCTGCTGCGTCTCTGCGTCTCTGCTCTGCTTTGGCTGAGGGCTCCGCTCTTGGGTTTGAAAGCTTGAGATTGAGCGTCGAAGTTGACGCTACTTGTGGACTTCAAGCTGCATTGGACGTGTCGTGCGGCGAAATGGATAGGCTGGATAGGCTGGAGAGGTCTGGAGTGGGGAGCCTGGGTTCGAAGACGGAAGACGGAAGAAAGGTGCGCCATGCTGGGTGGCGATACTTTGGCGCATGGCGACGAGTATATAATATATACAGGCTTCAATCCTTGCTTGACACTCACTACGTCGCGCTTTTGCCTCCTCTAGGTTGGGTACTTGCATTGAACTTGGAGCTCAAGGCGCGGACGGTGCGCGGTGGGGCTTGAATTTTTGAAAGGACGCCCGTTCGAGTCCCTGTCCGACTTGCCCGAGCGTCGAGAAATCAGAATCCTAGGACGGACGCACTGAGAGATGAGTTCCAAAATCGTTTCGTTCGTCCCCGTTCCCGACATTCGAACAGACACGGAGACCGGCGGGCTGCGGTCGTCCAAGCACAGTACTCCGCGACAATGGACATCGCTTCAAGACAGGATGTGTCCGCACAAAACACGCACGGGAGCAGTTTCGCGTCTAGGTGAGCCCAGGCCAGAGATTTCTTAAATCGCCGCCCTGAATAACGCTCGTTGGAGATTCTGGAGAAGGTTGACTTGGCGCGGAGCCCCACGGGGTCAGCGCCGCCCCCGATGCCATTCCCCAAGGGGCGGTAATGCGCTGTGACGTGCGTCGTGCTTGAGCTTGAGTTTTGGTGAGTCCGTTTCGTTCTTTGGTTCGAGTTACTTGGGCTTTGTTCTTGGAGATGTCCTGGAGTTGCGAGGCTGAGCAGGACGCGTTGAGTGTGCCAAGAGCATGCTGAAGACGCGTCGAGTGCGCCAAGAGATTGTGGTGGCGGGATGTCGGCGTCTCAATATCAAATATCAAATTGCACAGCCGCCGCGTCTACGTTGACCCGCTTCGGCGCGTGCTTGGTCAACTGACTCTTGACCATCCTTCGCGCTCGTTGACCATGCCGCCAGTCACCACCGCCGAGAGCCAGGAGGCGTCGGCCGCGGCCATTCTCAAGGAGCGCAGATTCAAGTTGAGCAGGTGTGTGCCCTATTTATTATAAAGGTAAATACTCATTTCGCAGGGCATGCGACCGGTGTCGGTAAGCTGCTTATTAGACTGTGGGGTATACAACTAAAGACGCAAAGACGGCGACGAATAAAGTGCGACGAAGGACACCCGTGCCAGGCGTGTCTGGCCGCGAGCTCGGCGTGCACATTCGAAGAACCAGGCAAGCGCACGCACCCACACAAGTCCAAGCGCACCGCGACGCTCGAGGACCGCATGCACCACCTCGAGACCCTCATCCAGGCCATCCCCCCCGCCGTCTTCGCCGCGGGCAGCGCCAACGACCACCCCGCGCCCATGGAAGTCCCCGTCAGCCCCGTCGCCCCGTTCTTGTTCCCGGGCTTTGGCACGGGCGTGCCCCCGCCGTCGCTGCACGTGTTCCCGCTCACGAACCCGTCGACGCATTTCACGCCGCACGAGATCAAGCCCGACGAGAGCGTGTTCCCGAGCCCGCTGTCGCCCAGCCCCGACCTGCTCGCGGAGGAGACCTCGCGCCTGTCGCTGTCCGCGTCGTATCTGTACTTTGACGACGAGGGCTACACGCGCTGGCAGGGCGAGGCGTCGGGTCTGCCGTTACTGGATCTGCTCGTTGAGCGCCATGTGCCGGCGTCGGATGCGGTCCCGCCGTCGGTCGCGCCTGTGGAACAGGATTGGTTCCCGAACCGCACGCCGCGTCGCACAGACGTCAACCCGCAGACGCTTTGGCGACTCATCACTTCGTACATTGCCCCAGAATTAATGGACAGGTGGGAATGTGTTACTATGATTCGCAGTTTATTGACTCGAGTCCAGTCTCGTCCAGTGCTATCTCTCTACGTCGTATTATATTCTTCCCTTCCTCCATGTCCCTTCTTTTCTCGCCGTGCGTTATTCCTACCCCTCCATCCACACTTATTAATCTATTACAGGACTACGGCAACCCACAAAAATGGGGCGAGCCCGGCTTCGCCGCCTTCATCGTCGCCATCTGCTGCCTCGCCTCCCGCCACATGGACGACCCCCGCGTCCGCGCCTCCCCGCTCGACGCGCACTCCGCCGGCACCCAATGGTTCGACCTCCTCGGCCGCCTCCGCACGCTCCCCATCGCCGACCGCCCCACGCTCTACACAATCCAAGCAGACCTCATCGCCGCCGTCTACGCCGTCGGCCTCGGCAAGCTCTCCAAGGCCGCCGCGCTCCTCTCCGAGGCCGTCTCCGTCGCCGTCGACGCGGGGCTGCAGGGAAGTGTTGGTATCAGGAGGCTGAGGTGAGCCCCGTGCTGTCCTTGTCCGTGTTCGTCCTTCCCCTTGTTCTTCCTTCCCCTTCCCCTTCATTGTCTCTTTGTCCGCCTCCCCTTCCACCCCTTCTTCCCTCACCCCGCTCTCCCCTCCCTTCCGTCCTACTTACTTTCTTCCACCGTTCCCTCCTTACTCCTCCCGTACCTTTCATCCCCACCCCGGATGCCCTCATGAGTGAACTAGTTTGCGGGGCTCGGGAGGTCGGGAACGCAGGCTTCTCGCTCACGATCAGGAGCGCGGGAATGGCGTGCGCTTTGTGATAGACTTGTCATCTTACGTCGTCTGGCGGACTTGGACTTTAACTTAGCATTGAAGTTATGTAGCGAGTATCTACCTCTGTTGTAGTTAGCTCTGAATATATCACTTTGATCTTTATTGTGTCGTGTCTTTTCATCCCCACCCCGGATGCGCTTCGGCCCTCATGAGGGCAACTGACTTGCGGGGCTCGGGAGGTCGGGAACGCAGTCGTCTTGCGCTCGTCATGCGGGACACGAGGGGCGCGGGGATGGTGTGCGCTTTGTGATAGACTTGTCATCTTACGTCGTCTGGCAGATTTTGCGACATAAATAGTACTGTAGTTTTGTAGCAAGTATCTACTTCTGTTGTACTTAGCCTCATGAATATATTACTTTGATCTTTATTGTGTCGTGGCTTTTCATCCAACCCATGGATCCTTGGGTCGGATTTTCGGGCCACTTCCTAAACGGGCCACTCACTCTAGCGACCCGATTGGGAAGGTCCTTCAAAATTCTGGCGCGCGCTTTGGCTCTGAGTCAGTCTGAGGGCTTCAAATGCCTCATAGAATTGCTCTTGTGTTGCTGAGATTTACTACTGTCTCCTGCTGACACCTGGTGTCGGTACAGTTCAAATTCAAGTACGTTGGGTGAAATAAAATTTGTGAGCCTCCCACTTCACACTAGGTTAGCTAGAGTATATACAGATTTGAATCTGTTATGTGTATACTGTACTATGTACTATCCAAGTGGGCTGCCAGGTGGCTCACATACCTTCAACTGACTCACCGTGAAAATAGACCTTCAATTCCATGCATGTACAAGGCACATGCATGCAATCTAAACCGCCGAAATCATCCATTGCAACATATAGAACACACCTAGTAGCTACACCAAGCCTCACTTCAGCACATCGCAATAGAAAGCGCCTGGAACGAAAATCTCAACACAAGCCGATCACTCGGCTGTCAGCCGGGGCCCTGGCACCGCATCGCATCACACCGGGGACCGTAGCCGCTGCCCCGGCATCTCAATCAAACGGTACATAACAACAAATATAACACGGAAAGTGAAAAAATGTTGCAAGTCGTAGCGTGTTTTGGATGATTTTTTTTGGCGATAGTCTCCCCGTCCCGAAGGTAGTCAGGTTTAAAAAAAATGAATTGGTATCTAGGGTACATGGGAGTAGACTACGAGGGTGGGGCGTCGAGGAGGTCACTGGAGGGAGGGAGGGATGGATGGAAAAAGGAGATGGACGTCGAGCGGCGCTGCCACGGGTGGATCTGGGGACAGAGTTAGCATGGGATTCAAAAGACAATCAAAAGGACAGATGAAGGTGTCGACGTAAAGGATGAAGGGAAGAGTGCACGAGAACGCGTAAGAAAGATGAGAGGTGGATGGGTAAGAAATATATGGTCTCGCGTGGCCGACGTAAAGACACAGGAGAAAGACGTGTGCTTGGAAGAGAGAAGGAAAGAACAGGAGAAAAGAAGACGGAAAGGAAGAAAAAGACGACAAAGACCATACCACGAATGTCGCGACGCGTCTTGAGGGTGCTGTGTTGTTGGTGGATGGTCGAAGGTGAGATATGAAATGGAGCGCCAGAGGGACATGGAGACGACATGGAAATGGGGGATGGTGGTGGTACGAAAGCAAGAGGCAAAGTCACGGTGCTTGGCCTTATATATGGGCTTCGAGATCAACGTCCCACGGCCAGATATGGTCAAGAACGTTCGGCTAATTGGAACCTAAATGGGCCAGTGACGCGCAGTCAGGCTCATCGTCTTCTACTAAGCACTTGAACTGGAATTTCGCTGAGGACGGGGTATCTTTGCGCTTTTTCGCGTTTTGAGTCGGGAAAAAGTTTCCTATTGAATGTGTTGTGTATGTTGGAAAAGATGACGCGTAAAGACGCGTTACAAGACGCGTTTTGAGACTTGAAGTCAGCGATCGGGCAAAGTCCCCTTTTGGCACGTGGTTCGATTTCCTCGGAGTTGGAAAAGCTGAGTTCAACGCCACACCCCGATGGCCGAGCGTGCAGCGTGCGAGGCAGAACATGAATTTAATATTGTCACAATGCGTCTGGAGTTAGACCCGATGGCCGAGCGTGCAGCGCGAAGCGCTGCATGCGAGGCAAAAAGTGGAATTCATTTTGCAGAACACGTCTGAGTTAAACCCGATGGCCGAGCGTGCAGCGCGCAGCGCTGCATGCGAGGCAGAAAGTCTAATCTGGAAATGTTGCACAAGACATCTTGAATTTGATAATGTTGCACACCTCGTGTGGACTCAAACCCCGAGGCAAAAAGTGGAGTTCAACCATGTTGCACAACACGTCTGGAGTTAAACCCGATGGCCGAGCGTGCAGCGCGAAGCGCTGCACGCGAGGCAAAAAGTCACGATTTAGGTTATAGGCAGGAGTAAAGTGACCAATGTACCACACAGTCCGAGACTAGAAATCAAACAGAGTAAGCGCCAAGGCGCACGGACTTGGTATAGTTTGGTAGGGTTCCAGCGCCATCTACCCTTGCAAAGCAAAGGTGCATTCCTCTGTATGCGAAATGTTGTGCTTATTCAAATTGAGCAAAGTTCGAGTTACTTGCAAAGGCATGGCACGTACAACGACGCATCTGTATGAGCGCGCAGCGCGGAGCGCTGTGTGCTCAGGAGTTGAAATTCAACCGATGCAAATCTTCGGCCTGGCTGCAAATACTGGAATCAATGCAAACAAAGTTAGCATGCAGGCAGACAGATGAGTAAAAGGGAGGTAAGGGGACAATTTTAAACGCCAGAAGTCAAAACATGTCGGAGGCGCAGTGCATCAACGCACAGCGCGAAGAGTGGGCTCAATGTCTTCAGTGATAGATACTCGCAAGTACATGGCAATTGGATGAGTCTCCTTGAAGGGTTGACGCGGAAGAAATAGGGCACGCAGAGCGTCTGGAACAAAACCCCGATGGCCGAGCGTGCAGCGCGAAGCGCTGCATGCGAGGCAAAACACCTGAAATCCAATATCCTAGGGCAACACGTCTGGAATTCACAGCTGAAGTTGAGAAAAGACTTTGAAGGATAGTCAAAACACACTTTGCGCGTCTGTGTCTCCCCCCGATGGCTGAGCACGCAGCGGAGAGGCACAGAATTTATTATAGTTGAATTTTGAATTTGAGCGGTTCAGATAATCTGCGGCACAAGGAGAGAAGTTCAGCATGTCACAGGCGGTACATCTGGAATCTCCCCGTGATGTCCGAGCGACCAGGATCCGCTACAGAGAGATAACAAAAGAACCGGGTTCAGGTTTTCAAGGGCGAATGCACGCGTCGTCGTCTCCCGAGGCCTGGTAGATGCAGTGGTCCGATAATCATTGACTTTGTTGATTTGGAATCATCCAACAAGACGCTGGAAAAAATGCTTGTTAATATAAGACCACGTATACCTAAGTTGTTGGCCAAACCTAGGTGGCCGAGATGGCCGAAGGTGCGGTTAAACTCGATTAATGGGACGCTCGCGGCAGGTCACGGCAATGGAGGTGAAGTTTAAGCATGGAATGTGGTAACCTATGGATAATAGCCAATCATTGAAAGCCTATGTTGCCAAAAAAAGCGCATACATTGAGGTTATAGGGCCGACATGCTCGACCTTTATTGTATGATGCGAGGGGCGGCTCTAAACCTGGAACGAGCTGAATTAATCATTCAAGCATCAAGAGTAGAAAACCATGATGAACATCGATATCGGACATCTCGCAAGTGAGGGTGAAAGATGCGGGGGCGGCGGCAATGGTCGGGCAAGAGCCTGAATGATCGTGCCAATCAACAGAGCGTCTCAAGAGTCGAATGTCGCCAGATTCAACATACCTCCGAGATATCCAGTTCTGCATGTGCCGCGACTGCGGGCCTATCAACTGCAGAAATAGTCCGTACGTTGGGGCTGAGATAAAGACCAGGATTCTCGGCGAGAAAATTGAACCAACAACTTGCCCCCAAGTTTGGAGAGCATCTCGGCTGAGCTTGAACTTGCCATGCTATCATAAATCGAGTGAGGATCTGAGACGGATAGATATTAGCAACGAACCGTATATGGGAGAATGCGGCGACAAAAAGGCAACGAGAAATTGACGAGAAAGTCAATGGGAGAGTCTTACATCTACTGCTTTGAAGATTCGCTGGAGGACTCAAGTCTGAGGCACAGATATTCTGAGCGACTGCTGAGATATTTTGTAAGCTCGGACGGAGCTCTTGGTTGAGAACATTGTCAGCCGGGGACACCCGACACTGACTAGATTGGAGACTGGAACATGTTGAAATCATTTGGCAGGGAGCAGGAATAGGCTGGGAGGCAGCATACCTGGAAGAAGACACGCATATATTGAGATTGTTGAACAAAAGGTCGTTGGCCGAGATGCTCGACGCCTAAGTCGGGTTGAAAATTGCCGCGCCTCCAGTACGCCGAGTCAAGATCAAAATGTTTTAGACTGACTATATTCAGAACATACCTATTCTATCTCGATGGCACACCTGCTGCGCTCACCGCGGTTCGGACAGGCGGCGGATTAAATGTCAACCCACATGGCGTTGTTTTGACATGGAGGGATCTGACGCGAGACGAAGGATGCGCGAGTGAAAGAGGAGTGAGTGTAAGCTTGAATTGACACATCGGGAAACGAATCCTTCGGGAAAAAGAATCCGAGGTTGACCGGGGGCAGAAGAAGCGGAGAAATCGAGCGCGGCGCGCCTATGGAAGCTGCGCATCCAATCAAAAGCTGTGGATGTAATCGAATTATCCCCAAGTCAATGCGGCGCCAGACGAGATCATGATCAGTACCCGAGAGAATACTTACGTGGTGAACCGCACTTTTTTAGCGTAACCTAGCGTTCAGGTAAGATGATCCACTGCTGAGGAGAGAACTTACCTGGTTGTGAGACAGTCAAGCCGTCGGAGTCATGGGGACCGGGAACTTGTATTGACATGAAGGAGACGGTTCAAACGACCCAATTGAACCGATGGAGTCGTATAGTCGTATAGATCAAACGAGTGCCAGTGAGAAGATAAAATTCAGATTGGGCACCAACGCTTGCAATGACTTCAACACGGTCAAAAATTTAACAGCGCGTACCCTCCATTTATGTTGAGCAGCCAGCTTGTTGAAATGGAAACAAAGACGGTGTCGTCAGATCCCATTGAAACCCCTTCATTGCTTCAAAACGCATTAAGGCATTGGGAACGGCTCGGGGAATTTTCAATTGAACCAGGATCAAGCCTCAGATTTGAATTGCACCGTCGCCAAGCAGAGCCCGAGTCAAGAGAATGAGAAGGAAGTGACTAGAAATCTCGATAAATGGTTGGAAGAACGACTCGGACCGGTCCGACTGTCCAAAGCAAGACCTTGAATCCTTCTGATTCCTAGCAGTCGGACTTGAGAACGGACAGAGCACATCCAGAAGCGAGAATAGAGGGAAAATTCATAGACTGAACGCGCAGAGGTAGCATCAAGTGAATGAGGGTCGAAGGAAGGAAAGCGGGATTGGGAGAGGAGAACGGCTCGGGAGGGAGACTCGGAGTCAAGAGCCGACCATCAATGTCGGCAATGTTCGGCACTCGGCCTCTTGCTGACAGCGTCGACGTGTACTTTGCCTCCGTTCCGCACTCCAGACGCTACGAGCGCTCGGTTTACTCCCCAATCCATGTACTTTCTCTGTCTCTGCTCTCCTGGCCCCGCCCGATCAAAATGCTGGAAATCTGACGTATCTTGGTCAAATCTTGCCAGCCACCGCGCGTCAAAGTCCCCCTGCTGTCAGATTATGAGTACACAGTGCATTAGTCTAGTTGTGATGGCATCAGAGAACGCAGTGGCGGACAGCGAAGATTGGATCGCCTATTCGGCTGACACGCTGGCGATCATGGGCACCCCTCGTGCCCGCTGCCCGATGCCCTCTGCACGGCTGTTCGTGACGCTCCCAGAGTGACGGACCACCCGCTTTGTCACACCGTGGACAGCCTGGGGGTTGTCCGCGGTGTGACAAAACAGGTGGTTTGTAACGTCCACAGTGACTCGTCACTTCCTCGCTGTCAGTGTCCAGATTGCGCCTCAGGCTCTTTGCTAGAAGCGTGCTCTGCTCTCTGGCCTCTCGCGTGAGTCGCATCCGATGCGACAGACTGCATCTCTGTGCTTGAATCTGCCGGTGGGCCCTCGCGGCGGCGCTGATGCTTGAAACGACGGCGATCATGGCAAATTGAAGCAGGCTCAGCGCTGTCTGGCGCCTAGCGGTGCGTGGCCTGCTCTCTTTTTCTTTTCATTCGCTCAAACTGCATCCAGGAAGCACCTGAACGCAGTCCTCCGGCGCGTCCGTCCACGGCAGCACAATTGAAGCTCCACACGCATTGCAGGCGTGAATCCACGCCTTGCTCTGCATGTGGAGCTAGCGTGCAATGCCAATGTCGGTTTTGTTCCCCAGGCGTGAAGGCTGCGCGCTTCGGGCCATCTTTGCTCGCAGGATCCCCTTTTCGTAGGCACCCTTTGCGGCAGCACTGGCTAACGACTCGTGCCACACTAATGAAGACGCGCCCCCGTTGCATCACCCGACAAGCGGACGAGGTACACGTCCTTGAACGTTTCCGATGAGCACTTTGCATCACCTGGATTTTGCCGCGAGTCGTGTGTACACAGCGGCGTCTCATCTGCCCATCGGATGCTTTCAGCCGTGCACACAGAAGCTATCGTCTACTGTTTGTGCTTGCCTACAGCTGATGCTATTCGATCTCATGTCGGCCCGCCACAAAGCTGAAAGGAAACAAAAACAGTTTCACTCGGATACAGTACACTCGAGCCTCGCAACCTTTCCGGATCCCCGTTTCAAGGATGCCCTCTCTGCGTGTTGCTTTTCAAATGTTTTCCTCGCCCGGTCCTCTGTCTTCTGCTTTTTCTCCAACTCGACTTCGATCTTCTGGCGTTTTTCTGGTCGGCGTTCATCTAACAATTCTTGCTGCTTCGTGGACACGGCCTTCTCTGCCCTGTCAAGAGCATCAAGGCTTTTCAAAAGCTTCTCGTTGTATCGTTCAATTTTCTGATCTTCCCCGTCGAGAACACGATGTTGAGTATTCGCTAAGGGCAAGCAACGTTGGGAAATGGGTCGAGCCTCAGTTGGGAAAAACACCTACATTTACGCTTGAGATTGGTGTACATGTTCTCCGAGATATGGCCTGTCTTGTACGACGGAGTAATGCCATATTCTTCGTATGTCTGGATCGGAAAATCAGTTACATTTAGCAGGTAAAAACAGTATCAGTAGGGGACTTACGATGAGGGTCTTCATTCTTAAAGCATCGAACTTCTGGCCCTTCTGTAAACCACCTAGTAGCGTACAATGTACGCCGTCTCTGTTCACATCAGCGTGAACGGACTCGATGAGATTTGAGTTCGAGTCTCCGGCATTCCAGATATCCAGAGGGATATGGCTTCGCTCCCAACAAATACCAGGGAAAAAGAACTGACTGGACTCCTTATCGTTGACCCAGTCTGTCGGCGCGACGGTTAACAGGCAGTTTTTCTTCGTGTCAACCGTGAGTCCGTGACTCACCGTTTCCCCCTTTTCCACCTTTTTCTCTTATCATTCCCAATGTACCGTCCCAGTCGTCATGCTCAACACAGACGAGGCTTCGCATAAGCCATTTGACTTCATCGGATACCTGGCACTTTTGGATGTTTCGAAAGTCGTGAACGATACAAACTCGGAAAACTCTGGAAAGATGTTCATACGGGGTCAAATCCTGAATATTTCGTTCCGGCTCATGTAGGTCTGGTTTTAAAGGCATCTTCGAGGCTAATTTTTGCAGGTGGAGCCCGAGGCCTGGGAAAGGCGTAAACTTGCGTACAGATTCAGACGATTCAGTTGAAACTTACCTTTTGCCTGACCGCGGTGTTGGTCCGCTGTCCAGGACAGTATCATGTCGCCGTACACGCCGTCTGCACTCATCCCATGCAGATGTCGCCATTTCAATGCTTTCCCCGTGTCTTCTTGCACGATTGCCTCGATTTCTTCAAATATGCGCTGGTGCGCCGCAGCTGTCTGGAGGTTTAGATACACGCGGCAAAATATCAGACCTGAAAGAAAAATGAGTTAAAGGGAGGTTATCTTTCGGGCTTATGTGAATGCATACTGGTATTAGCGTCGCGGTCCATGCAAGCGAGTTCAAATTCCAGAAACATGGCAATGCGACGAAATGCTATGTCGCTCTGGAGATATCGGCCAGTGGACAATAGCCGTTGACTAGTTTCTTGAGTCATGCAGATAATTATTCGGATCTTATCGTCCTTGTGGTCCTTGTTATCCTCGTCTTCATCGTGTCGTGGTGACTTATCGAGGTCTATAGTGATGATTCGTCGAATGTAATGTTTATCCCTTGGTAAATTCGCGTCTTGTTGCGCTTTGAGATGTTTAACACCTGTATGTGCACGTAAGTAGAATGCACGATTCGCCAAAACCTTGCAAATATACCGGACCATCCAGTACCAAATGGACAGAATGATTCCAGCGCCTGCTTGATGTACGCTCGAATGTGGGACCGATTCGACAGTGAAACATGCCAGTCAGCAAGAGTAGGACAAGTAATGAATGGAAACTTTGACGCGAGGAAGGACTGGACAATTGGGTGCCGTATGAATCTTCGCGGAGTAATGTCCGGAAGATCTTCAGCTAACTTCCCTAGCAATTCGAATACTTGAGAACGGATTTTTGGGGGTGTTTTAGTAGGTAAGGGAACAGGATGTGGGTGATCACCGTGGGTGACAATCAGCACAAACGGGCAGGCAGTACGGACATCCGGCTTGGGCTCAAAGACTCGAAACTTGCTGTTGCACGTAAGGCGGTTCATCACGGGCTGAATGAGATTATGTTGTTCATCTCGATGGGGAAAAGCTGGATGACCATTATTAGCTGAACGTATCGAAATAATCGGACTCACGGCAGTATGCCTTTTGCTGCGAACAATTCGTGATAGTTGAACAGTCGGCGAGAGGGCCGTAACCGAAATTGAAGGCAAAGTCTTCGATCTGGGCTGCCTCTTGTTCATCACCGCAGAATACAGCCTCAATGTACTCCACATGATACGACCCGTCGCCTATCGAATGGTCATGAAAGTGATCTTTATTGATTTTTGAATTATAATGCTCGCAGCTGTAATGTCGCTTTAGCCAGATAGCCCGGCCCCAAAGCTGATAACGAACCTGATATAGGGACGACCATTATCGCCATAGTCAAAGACGACTCGGCCTTCGCAAAGCCCATCCTTCATTCGATAGCCGCGCTGAGTTTGAAACAAATAAAGGTCCCGCGCGTCCTTCATCTCTTCCTCGGTATCAGAGAAATTAGCCGTTGCTTCAAAAAGCGGCCTGCTACATCCAAGCTTCTGAATGGCCATGATGTAGGCCAGAGTTTTGAGGAAAATGTCTCGCGAAGGCGACACAAACTGCAAGCGGTCTTCGCGATCTTTACGAAGTCGTGCTTGTACGTCTTCTCGGCACGCCTTGGTATGAGGTGTGCTCAACGTATCTACGTCGCTATTCGGACATACTTTGCATCCTTCACCTATATTGCAATCAGTGTGTACTTTCCCAATTATCGGCGTGTTGACTCACAAGTAGAATGCCGTTCAGTACAATCAACAGGGATACCGGCAGCATCTACGAGCAGACGACACTTCACGTTTACACCGGCTACCGTCTGTCCCATTCGTCCACCTCTCGAGTATGCAATATTTAAAGCAGGGTCTTGCCAATCCTTTGGATCCATTCGAAAGAGATGACCAATCGAGCCAGTCGAAGAAGTTTCCGGGTATTCGACCACATGGCCCACAGGGTACTCGTAAAGCACCTGAACTGTGGTTACACGATTGATTGCGACATTTGTGGATTGCTTCACCGCTGTTGCGGAGTTGAAGGTTGAAGTGACTGGCGGAAAAGGACGAGAACTAGAGCTCGAGAGCCCGTCGTGGTGGCTCTCAAGATATCCAAGAGCGGTCTCAAGATTTTCTTGGACGGCTCGAGGGATCCGGTCCAATGTCTTCCCATGTGACACTCTCGCCAGTCTTTCTAGCTGTGGCCGAATGTCCACAAGATCATGGGGCTGCGAGTGTACAAGTGGAAGGTGCCCCGATACTGTAGTAGGCTCAAGAATGTCGGCGGGGTTCAGTAGATCGCTGAGAGCACGCCGGTACATGGTCATGCACTTGGCAAGAGGAGAAAAAAAGCAGGTTTTTTCCTTCTAATTGGCATCGGAAGGTCCTTACAAGACGTGTAGCCAACAGTAGTGATATCCGCCATTTAACTTGTACAGAGGGAGAGAGTATAGATCAGCACGGGTCCCGGGATGAGTGCACCAAAAAGTGGAGATCGAGGAGTTGGGAGATTCTCCGTCGCAGTAGACACCGAGCATGGCATGCACCAGGGCAATGAGCAGCAGGACGGGTCACGGTGGACGACGGGGCGGAGACGGAGACATGTCGAAGCGGGCGGGAACCGAGAGAGGGCGCGGTGCTTCTCGCTTCCTTGATGCCATCACAACTAGACGAATGCACCCTCTCCTCGTCAGATTACTTAGAATGCTGTCTCTGGATTCCCACCACTGAGCCCATCCTCACCGGATCCCGCTCGTAGCGGTGGATCGTGGCGCACACGGCCGACATCTGAGATCGATGCCATTACGTCCGAGTCTTTGAGATCAGGCTGATGCGCCGTGTACCCTCCTCGGCGTCGAGACGCGCTTGTCGCGGGCTGTTCTTTTCTTCCTTTCATCGGCCAAAACCTGTATTTTGAGCTCAATAGACTTCCTGCTGCTACTAGTACCTCGTCGTCCTGGCCGCTGCTGCACAGGGGGAAAGGAGAGAAGCCGACGCTTGTCCAACTCAACGAGACTTCTTCGCGCCACAGCGCACAACCACGGGAGTCACCGACACCATAAATGATCACGTCGGTGTGGCATGAGCTTGAACGTGATTCTGAACCGCCGCCACCACTTGCGCGCGACTCGGTCAACGACTCGGTTAACCACGGTAGGTGGCCACTCTGCGATCTGTTGCGACTTACTGAATGTCTATATGTCTTCATGAAGCTGGCACAAGCTCCATCTCTTCACAGGATTTTCTCTTCATCCTAACATCCCGTGCCGCCGTGAATAGTCACATCAAAGCATCCAGCGCAACATATTTCACTTAAAGGTAGGGTTGCTCCAGTCGTCTCTTTTCGACGTTGCCTGCCGTATTGGCCGCTGGAAATCCGAAATTAATGCTCGCAAGACCAACTGCCAGTGGGATTGGCTCGGACTTCGGTCCTCAGCACCCTCGTATGTGGGCTAACAACCGATCGTCTCCGAAGAACAGGCTTCCATTTGCAAATAATATTTTCGCAAGTCCCCGTCCGTTTCCTCGACTCCAAAAGTCTTCGACTCACGTTCCTCCAGATCACAAGACCTTCGCAGATTCAACTCAGATGCCAAATCTGACACAGCTATACCCGACGAATATATCTCTGGGATCGTTACAACATCGGTAAGTCATACATTCTGCTTCGCTGAGTCCACTCACTGCTCAAAGTCTCGCGGCGCTTGATTTTCAGCTTCACCCCCCTAGTCTCTATTCCAGATGACGCTGTAGTACGAGCACACGGATCGTCTCTTCTCAATTCGCACTGACTCGGATCCAATGTTGAACAGTGATCTTGCGGCTCTCTTTCAGTCCACCCATTGTAGCCCAAGGTCAGCCACATGGGCTCGCCCAATATTCCAAGGAATCTTGTTTCCCAGTTTATTCATTCCAGGTGCGCGGGCCCCAAGGCGCCGATCTTCGCAAATGATCGGTAAATTACAAGTGTTGAACCTGCACTGACCCTGCCAGATTCAGGTCCATTCAGTCTTCAATTTCGATACGGCTGCATTTCTGCTCAGTCTGATAGGACCAACGACTTTATACGATGCTTTCCTTGACACTCCTACCAGCTGAATCGGTTAGATCCAGTTTGCAGACGTGCAACATTTCGACGGCGCGACACCTTGCAGTTCAACCCCAAGGTATGGCCCAGACGCTCATCTCACCAGTTCTCTCACCTTTTGAAACTGTCCTCAAGGCATCTTTGCCCCTGGAAAACATCTCAAAGGCTGCAACCGAATATTTCTGGACATCGCCAATCCGTTTGATCAGAGAGTCGGATCCCATGTTCGTGTTTCGTTTTCTGCCGTCTCTGTCGCTCGTCTTTCGTGTGCCGTACTACAGATTCAACCTTCCCTTCCTTCTGAGCAATTTAACCCCAGAATCAGGGGGCATGTACACGATTCAAACTGACTCGTACACCAGGGATTAAATTATGTTCTCTTACTGACGGCAGGTCGGTCCTTTACTGTCTGCTGAACCGCGCTTTGAAATCCTTCCACAGTTCAAATCTGAACGCGGTCCTACTTTCAGCGCGCCTCAAATTGCTCTCGCAGCATCGTCTTTCACGCCTCTGGTAGCTCGCTAGATCCATTTTATAGCTTCGATCTGGAAGGCGCGCCAAGTAACTCAATCTGTGCACTTCGGCTTTTAGCACGCCATCGAAACATCCTTCCGCAAGGCTTATCGCCCTCGCACCGGAGTTTGGACGTCCTTGCCTCCCCAAACCAATTCAACCGCGCTTATTCATTATTCAAGACCAAGTCCTTAACCGCTCCGTGTTCAATTTTTCGCACTGCGGTTGAAGGATGGCTGATTTAATCTGGGTACTATAGCCTTATTGCACGTTTCTGTGGCGTGCTTTGAATTCAACGATGTGGGTGTCCCCCGGCTGAACTTTCGCTGGCCTACTCTGTGGTATGTCCACTGGTACCTTCAGTCCATTCAATCAACGCAACCATTCAAGCTTTTCGACTGTTTAGCCCAACCACAGCATGTTCAACTCATCTCTAAAGCGGATTTTAGAGGTCTTTCCTTTCCGCCAATACTATTTTCAACCACTGTCAAATATCCAGCTGGCGGACCACTCGTGTCCGTGCTGCATTCCCCGGATTCTCGCGGGGCTGGCATACGTTTATTCTTCATCCATCTGCGGGGTTTTCCAATCCATGCCGCGATGTTGAATTGAACCTGTCCTTGAACTTTGTCGTCCGATATTCGAATCTCACTCAACTCAACGTCGTTCTCTCACCTTCCAACTTGCCTTCCAAGCTGCTCGATGCTCTCATTTGGCTCATACCCCATGTTCAACACACCTCCTTCGAGTCCAACATCCTCGTCTCCTCACATTTGTCGTTCAAGACCTTCCCCAACTTAATCCAGATCTAATTCGAATCCCACAACACGACACCTCTTAGCCGACAAAATTTGGACGGTCGTCGTCCAAGAAAAAGCTCCACCCAAGTATTTTTTTGGGGAGCGAGTCTGGGGCCGGACATGAGTATGTTTCGCGCAGCGAGCACCGGCCACACCCAAAATACCTAGTGTTTTCTCGCTCCGCGGGTCGGGCGGCTAGTATTTTTCGCGGAGCGAGCCTGGTACCCAACTCCCAGTATTTTCCGCGGAGCGGGTCCCAGCTCCCACTAAACCCTAGCATTTTCCGCGCAGCGGGTCTTATCTTGTTTCTGTCTCTTGTCTCTATCTTTGGCTCTACCCGCAACCGACCGAAAGAAGAAGAAGAAAAAGGCTAAAATGCACTAAGTCGCGATGAAAAGCGGACTTGTCATTTTCTGCCTTTTTTCCTTCCCTCTCTTCTCTCTTACTCTTCCCTCTTCCCTCTTCTCTCTTCTCTCGCTGCTCAGATGTCGGAAGCATGAAGCCTGAAAGGCAAAAATGCACTAAGTCCACGACGGACTTGTGCGATTTTTTTTTTCTTGGCCTTTCCTCGTCTCAGTTGGGTTTTTCAACCGCGGAGTCATTGATTTTTAGTGCAACTTCAAGTTGGATCTTGGAGCGCGTTGCAGATCTCAGTTGAATTGAACTCGGGAGGGACGCGGATCTCAAGGTAAATATTTCAATTTCCAACCTCCACTCCTCCTCGTCTCATTGAAATTTCGACGCTAAGTACATTCTGTGCCTACTCGCAACTCTTATACGGGTTTCCTAGTCGTCAACGTGCTCTAGGTTCATGTGAGTGTCGGTGGCTGGCCTGGGGTTTTTTTTTTCTGTTTTGCGGTGCAGGGAGGCGACGGGGGAAGGAGGAAGGGCGATGTGATGGGATGTGTTGTGTTGGCCGTGGGGAATGGGACGCAGGGTTGGGTGGGTGGGTATCGTCGCGGTACCGGTCACGGTTGGCGCGCGGGATATTCTGTCGTACTTTGGAATCCGCAGACTGCGACTCTCGGGTTTGAGATTGAACGTGAACGTCCGAGCGCGAGGTGCTTGAATCTCGTCGGGGCACGAGAAAAGACCGTTGAATTGATATTGGGACGTGTTTGCGGTTGGCTGGCGTGGAACGCGATATCGATCCGAGGTCTGGGTTGCGTGAGGATGGATTGAGGCTGGAGTAGAAGAGCAGAAAGGTGAGTCGCGGTATTTGTTGCCGTGGTATACATACTACTTTGGTGGTTTGAAGTTTGCGGGGAGGCGGCGGAAGGAAGGGCGATGTCGCAAGGTGGGGACCTGGGTACCGCTGCGGTGACGGTTTGACGCGGGGTATTCGGGTCGTGCCTGCTTTCTGCTGCGTCTCTGCGTCTCTGCTCTGCTTTGGCTGAGGGCTCCGCTCTTGGGTTTGAAAGCTTGAGATTGAGCGTCGAAGTTGACGCTACTTGTGGACTTCAAGCTGCATTGGACGTGTCGTGCGGCGAAATGGATAGGCTGGATAGGCTGGAGAGGTCTGGAGTGGGGAGCCTGGGTTCGAAGACGGAAGACGGAAGAAAGGTGCGCCATGCTGGGTGGCGATACTTTGGCGCATGGCGACGAGTATATAATATATACAGGCTTCAATCCTTGCTTGACACTCACTACGTCGCGCTTTTGCCTCCTCTAGGTTGGGTACTTGCATTGAACTTGGAGCTCAAGGCGCGGACGGTGCGCGGTGGGGCTTGAATTTTTGAAAGGACGCCCGTTCGAGTCCCTGTCCGACTTGCCCGAGCGTCGAGAAATCAGAATCCTAGGACGGACGCACTGAGAGATGAGTTCCAAAATCGTTTCGTTCGTCCCCGTTCCCGACATTCGAACAGACACGGAGACCGGCGGGCTGCGGTCGTCCAAGCACAGTACTCCGCGACAATGGACATCGCTTCAAGACAGGATGTGTCCGCACAAAACACGCACGGGAGCAGTTTCGCGTCTAGGTGAGCCCAGGCCAGAGATTTCTTAAATCGCCGCCCTGAATAACGCTCGTTGGAGATTCTGGAGAAGGTTGACTTGGCGCGGAGCCCCACGGGGTCAGCGCCGCCCCCGATGCCATTCCCCAAGGGGCGGTAATGCGCTGTGACGTGCGTCGTGCTTGAGCTTGAGTTTTGGTGAGTCCGTTTCGTTCTTTGGTTCGAGTTACTTGGGCTTTGTTCTTGGAGATGTCCTGGAGTTGCGAGGCTGAGCAGGACGCGTTGAGTGTGCCAAGAGCATGCTGAAGACGCGTCGAGTGCGCCAAGAGATTGTGGTGGCGGGATGTCGGCGTCTCAATATCAAATATCAAATTGCACAGCCGCCGCGTCTACGTTGACCCGCTTCGGCGCGTGCTTGGTCAACTGACTCTTGACCATCCTTCGCGCTCGTTGACCATGCCGCCAGTCACCACCGCCGAGAGCCAGGAGGCGTCGGCCGCGGCCATTCTCAAGGAGCGCAGATTCAAGTTGAGCAGGTGTGTGCCCTATTTATTATAAAGGTAAATACTCATTTCGCAGGGCATGCGACCGGTGTCGGTAAGCTGCTTATTAGACTGTGGGGTATACAACTAAAGACGCAAAGACGGCGACGAATAAAGTGCGACGAAGGACACCCGTGCCAGGCGTGTCTGGCCGCGAGCTCGGCGTGCACATTCGAAGAACCAGGCAAGCGCACGCACCCACACAAGTCCAAGCGCACCGCGACGCTCGAGGACCGCATGCACCACCTCGAGACCCTCATCCAGGCCATCCCCCCCGCCGTCTTCGCCGCGGGCAGCGCCAACGACCACCCCGCGCCCATGGAAGTCCCCGTCAGCCCCGTCGCCCCGTTCTTGTTCCCGGGCTTTGGCACGGGCGTGCCCCCGCCGTCGCTGCACGTGTTCCCGCTCACGAACCCGTCGACGCATTTCACGCCGCACGAGATCAAGCCCGACGAGAGCGTGTTCCCGAGCCCGCTGTCGCCCAGCCCCGACCTGCTCGCGGAGGAGACCTCGCGCCTGTCGCTGTCCGCGTCGTATCTGTACTTTGACGACGAGGGCTACACGCGCTGGCAGGGCGAGGCGTCGGGTCTGCCGTTACTGGATCTGCTCGTTGAGCGCCATGTGCCGGCGTCGGATGCGGTCCCGCCGTCGGTCGCGCCTGTGGAACAGGATTGGTTCCCGAACCGCACGCCGCGTCGCACAGACGTCAACCCGCAGACGCTTTGGCGACTCATCACTTCGTACATTGCCCCAGAATTAATGGACAGGTGGGAATGTGTTACTATGATTCGCAGTTTATTGACTCGAGTCCAGTCTCGTCCAGTGCTATCTCTCTACGTCGTATTATATTCTTCCCTTCCTCCATGTCCCTTCTTTTCTCGCCGTGCGTTATTCCTACCCCTCCATCCACACTTATTAATCTATTACAGGACTACGGCAACCCACAAAAATGGGGCGAGCCCGGCTTCGCCGCCTTCATCGTCGCCATCTGCTGCCTCGCCTCCCGCCACATGGACGACCCCCGCGTCCGCGCCTCCCCGCTCGACGCGCACTCCGCCGGCACCCAATGGTTCGACCTCCTCGGCCGCCTCCGCACGCTCCCCATCGCCGACCGCCCCACGCTCTACACAATCCAAGCAGACCTCATCGCCGCCGTCTACGCCGTCGGCCTCGGCAAGCTCTCCAAGGCCGCCGCGCTCCTCTCCGAGGCCGTCTCCGTCGCCGTCGACGCGGGGCTCCACCGCTCCGCGGACACGTACGACCTGTTCGACCCCGTCGAGGACGCGGTGCGCGCGCGCACGTTTTGGTGTGTGTATATCTGGGATAAGCAGCTCTCCGCGCATTTTGGGCGCCCGCCGATGTTGAGGCTGAGGGACTGCGATGTGGGGGAGCCGCGCGCGGTGGACGATGAGTGGATTACGCGGGAGGGCCGGTGTTGCCCACGGGGACGGCGTGTCGCATGGCCGCGTTCGTGGGAGCGCGCGTGCGTTGAATGGAGCGAGGAGTGCGTACAAAGTAAGTGTCGCTTTCTCCACTTTCGGTGCAGAGCTGACTGGGTGGTTTGCGAGGAGGCGCGCGCACTACCACTCAAAGACCATGCACCCGGGTGACTGCGATGCGCTGCGACACGCGCAGTCACCAAGCTCAGCGGGAAGCGTTGGTATCAGGAGGCTGAGGTGAGCCCCGAGTCCTCCTTCTCCTTCCCCTTCATTGCCTCTTCGTCCACCATCCCCTTCCACCCCTTCTTTCCTTATCCCGCTCTCCCTTACCCCGCTCTCCCCTTCCCTCCTCCCCACTTTCACCCTCCCCTCTCCCTCTTTCCCCTTTCATCCCCACCCAGGATGCGCTTCGGGCCTCACGAGGGAACTCGGGAGGTCGGGCACGCCGTCTTCACGCGGTCACGATTCGGGACACGAGGGGCGCGGGGATGGTGTGCGCTTTGTGGTAGACTTGTCATCTTACGTCGTCTATCGGACATTGGACTTTAACTTAGCACCGTGGTTTCGTAGCAAGTATCTACTTATGTAGTAGTTAGCCTCATGAATATATTACTTTGATCTTTATTGTGTGTTCTTATCCATCCATGATCCAACCCATGGATCCTTGGGTCGGATTTTCGTCCCACTCCCTAAACGGGCCACTCACTCTAGCGACCCGATTGGGAAGGTCGTTGAAATTCTGGTGCGCTCTTTGGCTCTGGGTCAGTCGATGGCCAAAGAAAGGCTTTTTAGAACTTCCTTTATGTGAACTGAAATAAGGTCATGTCTAATGGCGGCACCAGGGGTCGGTGAGGTTCAAATTGGGGTACTCTGTGTCCGATAAAATTCATGTGCCTCTCACTTCGCGGCATCCCAGTGAAATAGAAGACAGAACCATGTTTTCTTTAGGTTGTAGTTCCTCTGGGGTATCTAATAGGGCTGCCATTGAGCTCACATACCTTCAAACGAAGAACAGTGAAAATAAAACTCCAATTCCATACATGTACAAGGCTCAGGCAGATAATCTGAGCCACCGAAAACAACGATTGAAAAGTATAGAACACACGTAGTAGTTACACCAAGCCTCAAAGCAGCACATCCCAATACAAATCGACTTGTCAGAAATCCCAACTCAAGCCGATCACTCGGCCGTCAGCCGGGGCCCTGGCATCGCACCGCATCACCCCGGGGACCATAGCCGCCGCCCCGGCATCTCAATCAAACGGTACATAACAACAAATATAACACGGAAAGTGAAAAAATGTTGCAAGTTGTAGCGTGTTTTGGGTGATTTTTTTTGGCGATAGTCTCCCCGTCCCGAAGGTAGTCAGGTTGAAAAAAAAATGAATTGGTATCTAGGGTACATGGGAGTAGACTACGAGGGTGGGGTCAACGAGGAGGTGGAGGGAGGGACTCCGAGGGGGGGAGGGTGGAGAGGTTGGAGATGGACGTCGAGCGGCGCTGCCACGGGTGAGTCTGGGGAAAGAGTTAGCATGGGATTCAAAATACAATTAAGAAAGACGGCGACGAAAAGGATGAAGGGAAGAAGAGTGCACAAGGAGGGTGCGGCCAGGAAAGCGTGTCAGAACGATGGGGGTGGGTTGGACGACGTAAAGGCGCACGGGGAGGTAGAAAGTGTGATTGGAAGAGAAAGAAATAAAGGGACGGCAGAAATTAAAGAGAAAAGAAGAAGAAAGGGAAAAAGACAAAGACCATACCACGAATGTCGCGACGCGTCTTGAGGGTGCTGTGTTGTTGGTCGATGGTCGAAGGTGAGGTATGAAATAGAGCGCCAGAGGGACATGGAGACGACGTAGAAATGGGGGATGGTAGTGGTACGAAAGCAAGAGGCGAATGCCCCCTTGCAAGGTATATATACTGGCTTCGCGATCAAGTCCCACGACCGCATATGGTCAAGAACGTTTGGCTAATTAAAACCCAAATGGGCCAGTGACGCGCACTCAGGCTCATCGTCTTCTACTAAGCACTTGAACTGGAATTACGCTAAAGACGGGGTATCTTTGCGCTTTTTCGCGTTTTGAGTCGGGCAAAGGGTTTTTATTGAATGTGTTGTGTATGTTGGAAAAGATGACGCGTAAAGACGCGTTACAAGACGCGTTTTGAGACTTGAAGTCAGCGATCGGGCAAAGTCCCCTTTTAGCATGTGGTTCAATTTGCTCGGAGTTGATAAAGTTGAGTTCAACGCCGATGGCCGAGCGTGCAGCGCGCAGCTCTGCATGCGAGGCAGAACATGAATTTAATATTGTCACAATGCGTCTGGAGTTAGACCCGATGGCCGAGCGTGCAGCGCGAAGCGCTGCATGCGAGGCAAAAAGTAGAATTTATCAGTGTTGCAACACACGTCTGGAGTTAAACCCGATGGCCGAGCGTGCAGCGCGAAGCGCTGCATGCGAGGCACAAAGTGGAGTTTATTCATTTTGCGCAACACATCTGGAGTTAGACCCGATGGCCGAGCGTGCAGCGCGGAGCGCTGCATGCGAGGCAAAAAGTGGAATCTAGACATGTCGCACAAGTCGTCTCAACACGTCTGGAACCAAACCCCGAGGCAAAAAGTGAAATTGAACCATGTCGCACAACGCGCCTGGAGTTAAACCCGATGGCCGAGCGTGCAGCGCGCAGCGCTGCACGCGAGGCAAAAAAGTAGAATTTAGAAGTGTCGCAAACTTTTCGAGGGAGTTAAACCCGATGGCCGAGCGTGCAGCGCGAAGCGCTGCATGCGAGGCAAAGCACTTGGAATTCAATGTGGTTGCGCAACACGGCTGGAGTTAAACCCGATGGCCGAGCGTGCAGCGCGCAGCGCTGCATGCGAGGCAAAACACTCGGAACTTGATACCGCAGGACAACACGTCTGAAATTTAGAGTTGAAGGTGAGAAAAAAACTTTGAAGGACAGTCAAACTTCACTTTGTGCGTCTGGGTCTCCCCCCGATCGCCGAGCGTGCAGCGCGAAGCGCTGCATGCGAGGCAAAACACGCGGAATTCAATATCATTGGGCAAAGAGTCCTGAAAAAAATAGGAGTCAGGTTATGGGGCCACAGGGCAAAACGATTGGGATTTGACACTGCTGCGCCAGCCGAACTAGAAACCAAAGAAAGTAAGTTCCGGCTTAGACTAGTTGGGTCATCTACCTTTGCACGGTAAGGAGCTATGTTCTCCTTCATATGCATGTATGTGCCATATTGATGGAGAGACGTGACTGTTTGACTGTAGACCCGATGTTTGCTCTGTGAATGGAAGAGATGGTGTGTTCGGGCGGTTGATGTATGATAATGCAAACATTCCACACCTACTCTCGTTTTAATTGAAAAAGTGAGGACCGTGCGTCTGGAGTGCCCCTCGATGTCCGAGCGAGCAGCGCGAAGCGCTGGTTCGCTCGGTGCCATTGGGGCAACCCACAAAAAAGCAAGCTGTTGATGAATTGGCATTCAATCGTTCACCGAGGACAGTTCCCTTGCAACATGATTTTCTCCGGAGACAGACAGGGAGAAATGAAAAGCCAGTCGAATGGATCGGGACTTCAAGACAGAAAAATTGGGAGACTGCTGCCAGAGAGAGTCTGTAGAACAGGAGCAAAAAAAACCTCTCGATCTCAGTCGTCAGATCGGCAACAACAGAGGTTTCGATTCAAATGACGCGTCAGAATGAGTCGGAGTGGATGTCAGAGCGCGCAGCGCGTTGAGAATCTCTCCTCGATGGCTGAGCGCGCAGCGAAGACCACTAGCTACTGGCAAGCAGCGTCATTCACCCTTGCAAGGCAAAGGCATATTTTCTGTGATGTTAAAATTCAACTGGGATCCGATACCCGCTCAGCCCGAGCAGACTGTAGACACAAACACTTACTCGAATAGAGCACTCAGCAATTGAGCTGGGTTGAGGGACTAAGGCCTCGTCGCACGTCAAGTTCTCCCCTCGATGACCAAGCGAGCAGCGCGAAGCGCTGGTTCGCTCGGTTAGAAACTGAGCAAGAGGTACGGCAGGCAGAGCTTGAGCAAAGGGTATGTTTTCCCAGGCCAGCCGGGAGACACATCCGGAACAAACGAGCAAGCACAGTCTATTATATTGGATGTGTTATGTTGGAGGGAAAAGCCCGGATTAATGGGGAGTCGGGACAGAAAGATAAAATCCACTTTGAACATGACCAGACAGATACAAGATGACGCGCAGAGAAAGATCAGCAAGTTCGGACCCGGACAAGACTTTGTCGATTGGTGGAATGGAGATTTTCAAGCTAGCGCCGGAGTCTGAGTGCGAAACGCGGGAGTCGCCCCGAGTAATCATGGCAAGTCCAGCGGCAATGTGAGACCATGAGAGCGAGCGGCGAAGTAGCAGGAAGTGCGGGTGGACGCGGGCAGCCCTGAAACAAAAGGCCAGTGTGTATTGAATCCCAGAGTGCGTGATCTCAGTGTTAAGCAGTTGGTTCTGGTTGCTTGTCCGAGTCGGACGGAGGATCAGCATTCCATGTCGAAGCCTTGGAGCCAGTTATCCAACGGCCACTTAGGGGTACATTCCAGAGAGTTTAGTGGAAGCAACGGTTTTGGAGCCGCAGCGCCGCAGCGAGCACTGACGGTGAGGAAGAATCCGAGTCCGAGTTGGCGCCGCGGCGTCGAAGTCCGATCATCGCTTGATCATCGCCGACAGCCGCCTGATCGACGGGTTCCCGGTTGACCAACTTGGTCTCAACCACCACTGATCACCGCCCCGGCAAGTTGGAACTGACCTTCCACACTGTATCCGGCTTCTCCTAACTCTCCTACACCTATGCCCGAATGTGGTCAATCTTGGATTCCTTGGTTGTCTCGCGACGATACTCGCATTATTTTGCACCTTCATCCACCCTGGCTCCATCCCGTTTGCCATCCCGTTTGCTTCCGAATACCCACTGACTTTTTGCAGGCTTGAATCCCTTGGCACCAAACCTGGTGTCCGTCCACTGTAAGCTTGCCATACGCACGGCGGACAGTGCAATTCGATGACTTCACATTCTCTGATCTCCCATTTCCACACCTCAAACCCGGGCATAACTTCTAACCTGTTCAAAAATTCAAGATCCGCACAGATCTTAGTGAAATTCAGGCTCGTTGCTCTCCTCCGGGGTTTTTTTTTTCGTTCTACAGTATGACTTCGTTTTTTCGTTTGCTCCGATACAGTATCATTCTTGTTTCAATCCTCCCAGGACATGTATCCAGCTCCGTTGGTCCGTTGCAGGTAATTTATCCAACATGTTCGGGAGCCTCGGTTTCACAGTGCCCTTGTCATAAGTCTTCACCACCGCAATTTTCATCGGCTTATCCTGCTCATATTGGACCTGCCCTACGATTGCCCACCATTCCAACACCACGAGGAATCGCTGTCTCGATTGGAGTCGAATCCACAAGGCGCGCTTGGTTTGTTTCAACTTGGAATCTCCACTTCCTAACAGTCCCATGCTATGAGTAATCGGTGGTACGATTTAGGATTAGATCCATAGTGCGCATTCGTCTTGGCTTCGTTTCAACCTGGGATGCACCCTCAATTGCGGCCCGTTCGAAACCGGGTTCCTCTTTAGAATTTCTATTGAGTGCGTCCTTATTTTGTACTTCATCTCTGACTCGATGGCTAAACGACGCTATTCATTAGATTTGTTGTAAAACTTCAAGTGCGTACCTGTCATCCTTGCAGCCCTCATGTTAAAGGGTGAATGGATCAGCTTTGATTGAATTTCAGGGTACCTGTCTCCTCGACTCTACTCGTTCATTTCCTCAGCGGCTTCAATTCCATATTGCAGCGAAGCAATTGTTAGTGTTTTGGTCGCACTGCAGCTGTGTATGATTTGATTTCATTGCATCCTCAGTGTCATGGATCCTCAACCGAGACCCTCCGATCCAGGGAAGTTGCTGGTTCAATCTCTCGCTAATATTTCATTGGTCTTACCTCATTTCCAACCTTACGGACGAACTATTTCTCCAGTTGATAGGCCTCAGTTGCGACACCTGCAGAACTGGGTGATTTAGAAGGTATGCTGATCTTGTGCTGATCTGTCAACTGTTAATGGTCGCGATTCTCCAGGCCTTTGGTCGATCACTACCACCGCCGCCACACCTGCAAAATGTCCGACGTCGATGTGGGCACATGCGTGTTGGTTCATTCACGTGTTGGTTCATTCATTCTCGATGCTTGACTGACTAATTCAGCTCGTCCTCGGTCTAGAGTTCGGCTCGCCTCTTGATAAAAAAGGTCAACCTTGTTTTGGGGCATCTCGGTCCTAAAACCTCAGTATATGCGCATTTTTTGGCCGTATATGCTTCAATCGACTAACTAGGATTCACCGGATTGTCAAACCTGAAGCATCTCATGCTCAACCCTGACCTTAATGGCCATGAACGCCCCTATTCATGAACTTCAACCGTAAGCTTCGGGCATCTCGGCCAAATCGGTTTAGCTGACAATCTTAAATTTGCGATCGCATAACGAAGTAGTAAGTTTTCTAGCATTCTACACCTTCATTGAATGACTTCGGATTAACGAACCAGGCTCGAAACACCGGTGCTTCATGAGGGCTGGCAAACGACATGTACCCCGTTCTTCCGCGATCGACTTGTATTTTGAATTCCGCAATCGCAGAACGCTTTGCGCACAGCTAATACGAATTTCAGCTGAATTGGTACCGCAAGACTAATTCTACTTGCATGCCGGGCTTCGGAACATCACACACAAGTTCACCTCGAATCCGCCACAACATAGAATTTCTACAACTGCAAGAGTCAACCCCAAGAATCGATGCCAACGTTCCCGCTGCAAGTATTCAGACGCCGAGGGGTTCCTCTCTGTGCATCTTTTCACCCTGATAAATACATTCACGCCTCGTCCGTTGGATGGCCACGATATATGCGGCCCGCTTTTTCTCCTACACCCTTTTAGCGCTCACTCTTCCTCACATAGATCGTTGGGCAATTTTTCCGCTGTTGTTTTCCAGATCCATTTACTGAGACCCCACAAACTCTCGGACAGCGGCTTTCGGCGGTTCTAACTCAACACCCCTAAAGCCCCTAACTATATGCAGCTTTTTTTGGCGGTATGTGAACTTGAACGCCATCCCTTGATGATTCTGAATCTGGCTTTTCCTTCAGCCATCTTCGATGGCTCGCACCGTTTTCAACTCAATTTCGGCCTTCTCGGCCATGGGTGTTCACCACGATGTATGGGATGTACACCCAGGTATGTCCTTCCTTGATCCTCTCGAGGTATCTTTCTTAATCTGAGCCAGTCCTAGCCTATCTATCGACCACCACCCCGGCTGCCGAGTATTTTATATTGAGTTCAACAATCACTGCGCATGTAGTAAAATAACCTTCACTTTCTGATCCAGCTCTTTCAATTTTTTGGTTTCCCTTCCGGTTTTTCATCTGCTTTTGTTCTATTTACTTGTCGCCAGATGGATTCACATCCACTTCCCCTCCTCAATCGACGCATCTTATACCGAGCCTGCTCAGTTCACCCGGTAAATCATCCCTTCAATCGTGATATTGTTATTGAGGTAAGCCTACAAACAATCGCAGCTCCGCACGGCGGTATTACCGTCATTTGTCTCAAATTTGTACTCAGTCACAGCAACACCTCGAAAACACCAGCTTCCGCCAAATCTCGTCCCCGCCTTCGAAACCTGAATACAGGCGCATATCTCTTTGCAGGTACTACTGTCAGGTCTTCATCATTTCAGATACTCAACTGCGGTTGCCAAACTTCTGCAGTCGTCTTCTTCACGAAGCTAGCCGTTGAACCCCGAGTTCCGGCGCTCTGGCCTGTCGCACAGCCGTCCTTGACCACTAGGCTCAACCACCACCGATTTGGAGGTATATATAAACCAAATCTCAGCTCGAATAAGTCGAAATTCAATCCTAATGGGAATTCGTTCCTACTCGTGTTACAGAGTCCACCGAGATCCATACAAGATGAGAGTTTTTCGGCAGCTCTCGCTCACCCCCGCCGCAAAGCCTTGGATATATGCGCAGTTTCTCCATTCTATGTAACTCCTATAGTCATATGAGAGCTTCCCTGGCTAATTTCGACTTATCCCAGACTCTTAATCCACCATCATGGCCGGCTCTGCACTTTTCAACCCATCTTCGGGCTTCTCGGCCATCGATGCGGATCCAATGTTGAACAGTGATCTTGCGGCTCTCTTTCAGTCCACCCATTGTAGCCCAAGGTCAGCCACAGGGGCTCGCTCAATATTTCAAGGAATCTTGTTTCCCAGTTTATTCATTCCAGGTGAGTGGGCCCCAAGTTTCCGCAGATGCGCTGATCTTCGCAAATGGTCGGTAAATTACAAGTGTTGAACCTGCACTGACCCTGCCAGATTCAGGTCCATTCAGTCTTCAATTTCGATACGGCTGCGTTTCTGCCCAGTCTGATAGGACCCACGACTTTATACGATGCTTTCCTTGACACTCCTACCAGCTGAATCGGTTGGATCCAGTTTGCAGACGTGCAACATTTCGACGGCGCGACACCTTGCAGTTCAACCCCAAGGTATGGCCCAGACGCTCATCTCACCAGTTCTCTCACCTTCTGAAACTGTCCTCAAGGCATCCTTGCCCCTGGAAAACATCTCAAAGGCTGCAACCGAATATTTCTGAACATCAGCCAATTCGACCAACTTTTGATCAGAGAGTCGCATCCCATGTTCGTGTTTCGTTTTCTGCCGTCTATGTCGCTCGTCTTTTGTGTGCCGTACTACAGATTCAACCTTCCCTTCCTTCTGAGCAATTTAACCCCAGAATCAGGGAGCATGTACACGATTCAAACTGACTCGTACACCAGGGATTAAATTATATTCTCTTACTGACGGCAGGTCGGTCCTTTACTGTCTGCTGAACCGCGCTTTAAAGTCCTTCCACAGTTCAAATCTGAACGCGGTCCTACTTTCAGCACGCCTCAAATTGCTCTCGCAGCATCGTCTTTCACGCCTCTGGATTCCCCTGACTTCGAACATACATTCAAATTTTCACACATTGACGCTCGAGGGCAGATATCAATTTGGGTGAATTTACCAGTCAACAGTGTGCGTATCCTGGGTGTGTTGCTGAATTTTCACTGACTCAGAGCTCCTTGGTAGATATATATCGAGTGCGCGGGTATGCGCATATCCTGATTCAGTATTTTCACCTAACTCCTTCAGCACTCGCATGCAACGGATAATCCCAAGCTCTGCCTGAAGCTCAAGCTTTTCTTTATTTGGCGCATTCAAAATCCCCGTGAAGCGTATCCACCTGGCAGGCATTTTCGACGCCCTATTGAACTTTTTTCAATCGTGATCAGAATATCGGTCTTACTCTATTCCGCATTAATTAGTCTAGGTATCGCTCAAAACTACCCTCTTAACTTATGTCCATGAACTCCCAGCACAAATATAAAGCCGACAACCGCATAATGAACATGTTCAATGAACCCACCTGGCTTGCACTCGAAATGGAATCCATTCGACACTGTCTATCCTCAAGCGATCCTGCGACACTCGACTCTCTCGCAACCCAGATTCAACACTCTGTTATCGAGCTCGATGTTCTTCAGTCCTCAAGACTCTGAATCTCTTGAGTCTGATATTTACTATTCTAAAGGGCGTGCCTCCCGGTAAATCCAGCACCATGTTCCAAGACTGTTTTCTCGCGGAGTGAGTCCGGGGCTTGCCCTTAGTATTTTTCGCGGAGCGAGTCGGCCTCAACCCTAGTATTTTTCGCGCAGCGAGTCCGGCGTCTGATTAGTATTTTCCGCGGAGCGGGTCTCAGCTCCAACTAAACCCTAGCATTTTCCGCGCAGCGGGGCTTATCTTGTCTCCGTCTCTATCTCTGGCTCTACCCGCAACCGAACGAAAGAAAGAAAGAAGAAGAAGAAAAAAGCTAAAATGCACTAAGTCGCGATGAAAAGCGGACTTGTCATTTTTTGCCTCTTTTCCTTCTCTTCTCTCTTAATCTCTTACTCTCTTCTCTCGCTGCTCGCTGCTCGTGTGTCGGAGGCCTGAAGCCTGAAAGGCAAAAATGCACTAAGTCCACGACGGACTTGTGCGATTTTTTTTTTCTTGGCCTTTCCTCGTCTCAGTTGGGTTTTTCAACCGCGGAGTCATTGATTTTTAGTGCAACTTCAAGTTGGATCTTGGAGCGCGTTGCAGATCTCAGTTGAATTGAACTCGGGAGGGACGCGGATCTCAAAGTCCACGACGGACTTGTGCGATTTTTTTTTTCTTGGCCTTTCCTCGTCTCAGTTGGGTTTTTCAACCGCGGAGTCATTGATTTTTAGTGCAACTTCAAGTTGGATCTTGGAGCGCGTTGCAGATCTCAGTTGAATTGAACTCGGGACTCGAATCTCAAGGTAAATAGTTTAATACTTCCAACCTCCACTCCTCCTCGTCTCATTGAATTTCGACGCTAAGTACATTTCGTACCTAGTCGAAACTCGTATACGGGTTTCCTACTCGTCACCGCATGTCGGTGTCGGTGGCTGGCCTGGGGTTTTTTTTTCTGTTTTGCGGTGCGGGGAGGCGACGGGAGGACGGAGGAAGGGCGATGATCCAGAGCTGTGCGGTGGGTAAAGGGCAGGAGGCATGGTTGGAAGGTGCGTACCGCCGGGGTACTATGACGCGCGGAGTATTTCGGGCCCGCGCTTTCTTGGTCTGCGTCGTTGCGGCTGTGCTTCGGGCCTGAGATCTTGAAATCCGAGGGGTACTTCAAGCTTCGAGGTTATCGAAACGGGAGAAAACGCGTCGGAGAGTCTGGTCTAGGTATTGGCATGGGTCGTGCGGCGATAGCTGGATGAATACTAATTACTAAATAGGTCTGGTTTGTACGAGGCAGTTTTTAGATGTTCATTCCGTTGCGGTGCGGAGAGGCGACGGAAGGAAGAGATGTTAGCTGGTGTGCGAGGTTGGGTACCGCCGCGGTGGCAGCTTTCTGTTTCTGACTTCTGCGCGGTCACTGCGTCTAAATCCCTGCGGCCGGTCTTGAAAGCTTGAAACCACAAATCCGAGCGCGAGGCAGCCCGTCGGAACGCGAGAAACGCGTTGTAGACCATGCCATTGGGACGAACGCGTTGTGCGGCGATACCTGGCCGTCCGGATAGGCTGGATAGGTCTGGATCGCATTGGGAAGCCTGGATTCGAAGAACGAAGAAAGGTGCGCCATGTTGGGTGGCGATTACTTTGGCGCATGGCGACACGTATAAGGCTTCAATTCCTTCCCCGAGAGTCGACACGTATCGCGTTGTACCTCCTCCTCCAACTTGGGTACTTCAAGGTGTTGAACCTGGAGCTCAAGACGCGGACGGTGCGCGGTGGGGCTTGAATTTTGAAAGGACGCCCGTTCGAGTCCCTGTCCGACTTGCCCGAGCGTCGAGAATGGGACAGGAATGGACGGCGTGGAAGGTGAGTACTGTTTCAAAACCCCTTCCTGTGATTTCACCCGTCCAGACTAGCGTCGAAATCGTCCAAGCACCGCTGCGACATCCCTTCAAGCTTCAAGACGGGATGTGTCTTTGCAAAACAGCCCGGGAGCAGTGCTGCTAAGTTCTGGGTGAGCCCAGGCCAGTCGCCGAATCGTCGCCCTGAATAACGCTCGTTGGAGATTCTGGAGAACGTTGACTTGGCGTGGAGCCCCACGGGGTCAACGCCGCCCCCAATGCCATTCCCCAAGGGGCGGTAATGCGCGCTGACGTGCGTCGTGCTTGAGTTTTGGTGAGTGCGTTTTGTTCTTTGGTTCGAGTTGCTTGGGCGTTGCTCTTGGAGATGTCCTGGAGTTGCGAGGCTGAGCAGGACACGTTGAGTGCGCCAAGAGCATGTCGAAAGACGCGTCGAGTGCGCCAAGAGATTGTGGTGGCGGGATGTCGGCGTCTCAATATCAAATATCAAATTGCACAGCCGCCGCGTCTACGTTGACCCGCTTCGGCGCGTGCTTGGTCAACTGACTCTTGACCATTCTTCGCGCTCGTTGACCATGCCGCCAGTCACCACCGCCGAGAGCCAGGAGGCGTCGGCCGCGGCCATCCTCAAGGAGCGCAGATTCAAGTTGAGCAGGTGCGTCGCATATTTATTATAAAGGTCCATACTCATTTCGCAGGGCATGCGACCGGTGTCGGTAAGCTGCTTATTAGAATGTGGGGCATACAACTAAAGACGCAAAGACGACGACGAATAAAATGCGACGAAGGACACCCGTGCCAGGCGTGTCTGGCAGCGAGCTCGGCGTGCACGTTCGAAGAGCCAGGGAAGCGCACGCACCCACACAAGTCCAAGCGCACCGCGACGCTCGAAGACCGCATGCACCACCTCGAGACCCTCATCCAGGCCATCCCCCCCGCCGTCTTCGCCGCGGGCAGCGCCAACGACCACCCCGCGCCCATGGAGGTCCCCGCCAGCCCCGTCGCGCCGTTCTTGTTCCCGGGCTTTGGCACGGGCGTGCCCCCGCCGTCGCTGCACGTGTTCCCGCTCACGAACCCGTCGACGCATTTCACGCCGCACGAGATCAAGCCCGACGAGAGCGTGTTCCCGAGCCCGCTGTCGCCCAGCCCCGACCTGCTCGCGGAGGAGACCTCGCGCCTGTCGCTGTCCGCGTCGTATTTGTACTTTGACGACGAGGGCTATACGCGCTGGCAGGGCGAGGCGTCGGGCTTGCCGTTGTTGGATCTGCTCGTTGAGCGCCATGTGCCGGCGTCGGATGCGGTCCCGCCGTCGGTCGCGCCCGTGGAACAAGACTGGTTCCCGAATCGCACGCCGCGTCGCACAGACGTCAACCCGCAGACGCTTTGGCGACTCATCACTTCGTATATTGCCCCAGAACTAATGGACAGGTGGGAATTCGTTACCATGATTCGCTGTTTACTGACTCGAGTCTAGCCTCGTCCAGTGCTATCTCTCTACCTCGTATTACATTCTCCCTTTCCTCCACGTCCCCTCCTTTCTCGCTGTAAGTTTCCTATACATTATAGCGACATTTTGCTAACTCACTCTTAGGACTACGGCAACCCACAAAAATGGGGCGAGCCCGGCTTCGCCGCCTTCATCGTCGCCATCTGCTGCCTCGCCTCCCGCCACATGGACGACCCACGCGTGCGCGCCTCCCCGCTCGACGCGCACTCCGCCGGCACCCAATGGTTCGACCTCCTCGGCCGCCTCCGCACGCTCCCCATCGCCGACCGCCCCACGCTCTACACAATCCAAGCCGACCTCATCGCCGCCGTCTACGCCGTCGGCCTCGGCAAGCTCTCCAAGGCCGCCGCGCTCCTCTCCGAGGCCGTCTCCGTCGCCGTCGACGCGGGGCTCCACCGCTCCGCGGACACGTACGACCTGTTCGACCCCGTCGAGGACGCGGTGCGCGCGCGCACGTTCTGGTGTGTGTATATCTGGGATAAGCAGCTCAGTGCGCATTTTGGGCGCCCGCCGATGTTGAGGCTGAGGGACTGCGATGTGGGGGAGCCGCGCGCGGTGGACGATGAGTGGATTACGCGGGAGGGGGTCGGCGTGCCGGTGTTGCCCGCGGGGACGGCGTGTCGCATGGCCGCGTTCGTGTGCGCGCTGCGCATCCTCGTGGTGCTCGAGAGCGTGCTCGACGTCCCGCCCGCGCGCCCCCCCGCCTCCGACTCCGATCCCTCTGACACCTTCCTCCTGCGCGCGAGCGCGCTCCTCGGCGGCGCGCGCACGATCCGCGAGCTGCGCGCGGAGGAGGCGCTGCTCGACGAGATCCACCGCGCGATCCCGCCGTTCTTCGCGCACACGCCCGAGACGCTCGCGAGCGAGGACACGATCCGGCTCACGCAGGCCGTGCGGCTGCATTGCGCGGAGCAGTTTGTGAGGCTGTTGATTTACCGGCACCGGTTTTCGGAGCTCGTGGCGGAGCGGACGGCGGGGCCGGGGGAGGCGGGTAAGGGGCAGAGGGAGCAGGGGGAGGTGGAGAGGGCGGCGATGGTGGGGGCGCATTATGCGGCGCTGCAGATTGTGGCGGCGCATTTGATGGTGGCGAAGAAGGGGTTGATGACTTATTGCGAGTTGTTCCTTTCGTCCTTACCATCCCCTCCTTCTCTCCCTCCCTCCTTCCTTCCCCCTTCCCTTCCTTCCCCCTCCCCTTCCTCCCCCCTCCCCTTCCTTCCCCCTCCCCTCCTGCCCTCCGTCCCTTCCCCTCCCTGCTTTTACGGACGCTAACAACGTGCTCAGACGGCGTGCACGTAATCCACCAACTAACGCAAGCCGGCCGCACGCTCGTCGCGGTGCTGCTGAACTGCAAGAGCGAGGCGCTGCAGCCGCTCATCCCGCCCGGCCTCGACGCGCTGCGCTCGTGCGTGGGGCTGCTGCGGCGGTTTAGCGGGCGGTATGTGTGTGGGCTGCGGTCGGGGGATTTGATGGAGGAGTTTTGTCGGTGTGCGTGTTTTTTGCTTTTTTCTGTTTCGTTTGTTTCGTTCTTCCCCCTCGCTCTCGTTCTGGGTCCCGTTCCCCTTCTCCCCATCTTCCCCACCCCATCTACACATCTTCCCCCTTCCGCTTCCCCTGCTCCCCCCTTCCCTTTCGCATTTGACGCTGGCACTGTAATTGCCGCTTGGACTCGACCGTAACTGACGCTTTGACAGTAACCCAAATCCCACTCGACGCCCCGCGCGAGACCGCGCCCGAGACGAACGCGCGCCCGCCGTGGATCCGGCCCGTGCGCAAGAAGAGCGTCGCGACCGCCGCTGCGCGGCGCTCGCGCAGCGCCGACACCGACAATCAGAGTCCGCATCAAAGCCATAGTCAAAGTCACAGTCAAAGCCAAAGTCAGACTCAGAGTCAGCAACAGCATAACCGCCCGAGTCCGCAGACCAGCGGGAGCAGCCACAGCCACAGCCCTGGGCCCGAGGCGTTCTCGCCGTCGGATTTTTTTGCGGATCCGAGTAGTCCGCAGCAGGGTGGGGGCGGGGGTGGGGAGTATGGGGCGGGGTATGGGGTGGGGGAGATGGGGGAGATGGAGGCGGCGATGGGGATGGGGATGGGTGTCGGTGGTGGGGGCGTGAACGTGGGGGCGGACCCGCGGATGTACGCGGAGGTGATGGCGCTCTTCGGGGACGTGGACAGCGCGGATGGGGTCGCGGGCGGCCATGGGCATGGGCATGGGGGGCAGCCGATGTTCTCGCCGGGGGATTACGATACGGGGATGGGCGGGGTCGGGGACGGCGGGGCGTTCGGGGGCGCGGGGTTTAAGATGGGGGGGCTGGTCACGTCGCCGTAGGGAGTAGGGAGTCGGACGATATTTGCCATTGGGCTGGTGATAAGTAACATTGTATCGCGATTTTTTATTTTTGCTTGAAGCTTTGTGTTTTGTGTATAGTACGTAGTAGCGTAGTGTAGGTGTGTCCTTATTTCCGCCGGTGTATGATATGCATACTGATTCCGTCTTCCGTATCTGTGAGTTTCTTTTGTGCAGTGCTGGTTTATATTTTGGCAGGCAGTTCTTCCCTTGTCGCGTTTGTCTTTTCTTCTCCATCGCGTGCTTCAGCTGCTGGTTCATATTTTGGCAGGCTACTTGGCTATAGTACTTGGATCCTTTGTCTTCCTTGTTGCGCTTGTCTTGACTCTAGCGTCTTGCTTTCTTCTGGAACGTCTTCGATCGAGTCTCGCTCAAGAACGGAGACAAGGCAATCACCGGCGCACAAAGGAATTTCATTTACCTGCACACCTCCATTGCCCCGAAGCACCGAACAACTTTGTGATGGCGGCACCGGCGCACAAAGAACTGTCCCAATCCGAATCAAAGTTTCCTTTTTGGGCCCAGACAATGGGACGCACGCGGTTTACTTCCCTCCCGATCGTTTTTGATGCGGTATGTGTTCGCACGGGAGTCATGGGCGGGTGTGAAAGTTCTCAAGCAGCGCTGACTCGTCCTCTCTCCCCCCGCATATAAGATCGTTGCGAGCGAAGCGCGAACGTCTCCTGGTCGACCACCCCCGGTCTCCCCCCAATTGTATTTTATCCGCGCGAAGGCCAACGTTTACTTCCACCGACGTCGCGAAAAGCCGAACACAATTAGCCCGGCCCAATCAGGAAACCGTCCATCATTCCCTTTTGTCTCCCGTACATTGCACGAGACGTCTCGAGACAAAGAGGATGCGAGGTACTTAATAGGCCGTATCTATCTGCTGCTGCTTCCCGATACCGATATCCGCAATGTGTTACCGCCCCCAAGCCCGACGCCTTCAAGCCCCGATAAACTCGCTCCCCGTCGAGCTCCTGGCGTATGTCTTTGTGCTCGGGACGCACGAGTCGGAGGCGTCGAAGGCGGAAGACGAGTGCCAGCCGTTCGACTCGGAGAGCGTCAAGGCGCCGTTGGTGTATGCGAGCGTGAGCCGGCACTGGCGGGACGTTGCGCTGAGCACGCCCGCGCTGTACACCAGTCTGTGTATCACGCCGGAGCTTTTCCGCGAGGTTGGGGGGAAAGAAGTACTGGATACGACCGGCGTATCTGCGTACCTCGCCCTCTCGCGCAATTATCTGGTGGATATTCTCATCGACGCGCGCGATCAGGATTGGGACTTTGACGCGGAGGATAGGTCGGTCGGCTTGATCTATTCAAATATGCCTCGAAACTGACGAATATGCAGTGCATGGTTCTCTGCGGAGCATATGAAGACCGCTATGGGGGTGCTCCTGCCGCACATTGGACGTTGGCGGTCCTTGTCCATCCTCACGGATGTGTACGCCCCGATGCACGCTGCCCTTCACCCGCTAGAAAAATACCTCAACGCGTGTGGGGCGCCGCATCTCGAGAGCCTGCGTCTCATGCGGTGCGACGCGTACGCCGCGCATGGAGACGTCGTATCGCCCGAGGACGCGTTCCTATCCTCTGTAACCGATAGCGCAATATTACTCCCCCGCATCCGGCATCTTACCCTCCGCGGCGTCCCTGCAGCATGGGGCCCTCTCGCGGCCGTCCTGCCCTCCTGTCTACACACTCTCGACTTATCTTACTACCCTGTTGCGGCGCAGCCCTCCGTGCCAGAACTCGCTTGTCTTCTCACCGCCGCACCGCAGCTTTCCCGCCTTGTTATGAATAGCTCTGGGCCCGCGCTCCCCGACCCCAGCTCTATGGATATGCCCACAGAGTCCGCGCCCGTCTCCCTCCCCCTCCTCTCCTCCCTGACGCTCGGATACACGACCGCATCCTCCGCCCTCGCGCTCCTCGGCATCCTCGCCGCCCCGCGCCTACACACGCTCGCCCTCGAAGACGCCACGCACCCCGCCGAAACCGTCCCCGTCGACGCATCGCCCCTCCTCGCGCTCCTCTTCCCCATCCCAACATCACCCCTCTTCCCCGCGCTCGCCGATCTCGCCCTGCGCCGCGCGCACCTCACCGCCCCCGCCCCTGCCGGCGCCCGCGTAGCACGCCTCGAGCTCTCGGCGATGCAGCCCGCGGCGATGTGTGCGCTCGAGGCGACGCGCGAGCTGTGTGTCCGCGGCCCGCTCGCTTCGTCCCTCGCGGCATATTGCGCCCCTGCGTTCTGGCTCGCGTCGGCCTCGGCCCTGGGCGCGCTGCGCTGGGCGGGTGCCCCGCGCGTCGTGTGCGTGCACGAGGCGACGCACCCGGACGCGCGGCTGCACGAGCACGTCGGGGAGGAGATGCAGGTTGGCGAGACGTGCGTGCGCGTGTTTCTCCAGTGCGCCTTGTCGGACGACGAGGACACGTTGATGGGGAGCGAGTTCGAGTATGGGTGGATCAAGGGGGAGGGGGAGGAAGAGGAGGCGTTTAAAGTTGGGGGCGTCTTCAACGATCCGGTGTTTGACGCGCGGTATGCAGCTGGATACGTCTGACATCGACTGGGATCTATTTCTTTTTTAGCGCAAGACTTGTTGCCTACTTTCCTTGCTATCGTTGCGCTGCTTTCTCGATGGACGCTGTATAAATAAATAAAATGTGTACATACAAAATTTAAATGAAGTGAATTGGGGAACTCCCTGATACATTCTCGGTTTAGCGTCTTCACTTGCGCGAATGGCGAATGAGTGAAATAGGGGCGATACGCTAAATGCGGTAATCGTCAATCCCATCACTGATTTGTGTGCACACGGTCACGATTTGTTCCAAACCGCACATCCGAACCTCACGAAACGTCCGAGTCGCCGGATCGTGAGCACCACCCTCCTACAAGCCTCGAGCGCTTGAGCGGCCAACTCGATGCACTCCTCCTCGGACTGTGCCATGGTCAGGCCGCGGTCCGGGGGCCTGGAACAAGGAGCTTGAGCGTGATGTGTGGCCACACACGGCAGCACCGCGTTGTTTTTACAAATGACACCATCATTTCTCTTGTTCTTACGCTTATTGTTCTCAGAAGCTTTATATCCCAAAGCAATCCCAAAGCGCCGATTGCAATCCTGTAAGTCTCTTGTCCGTGGCAGTCTCTTCACGAGGACGTTCAAATCGATCTGCCGCTTCTCCAAGCATGGGAAAAGATAATACATCATCTGTGTATCAGAGGTTTTCGAGTGCAATAGGGTGCGAAATCTGAATCTCGTCTTCTAAGGCTGCGCTTACTTTCATGCAGACGCGTAAGATTCTCCGCTGACGTTGCCACAACATCGAACGAGAGGTCGCTCCTCGAAATATTGCCCCCACACATTCCCTCGACATCGCTCCCCCAGATCCTGTCCCAGGGTACTTCCTCCGTCACAAACCAAAGCTCCCTTCTCGAGATTCTCCCCGCCGAACTGATTTTGGCGATATGCGCGGAGCTGATCGATCATCGAGAGGCACTTCTCTGCCTTATTGGAGTCTGTCGGTACTTCCAACAGCCCGCCGCTATGACCTACGCCGGGCTTAAAGAGTCGGATATCGATAAAGGAGAGCTCACCATCTCGAACAACAATCTGGCGGTTCTGCCCCAACTCACGCGAGTCATGTCGCAGAATTTCGAGGCAATCCAGAAACTTCATATAAAGTTCAGTGGAACAGGGGACGTGATACTTGAGAAGATTCGCCACTTGGGCCACTTGGCGCAGTTCATACCCTCCGTCCCCTTTACCGACTTCGAATTCATCGCACCGGACTTTCTCAAGGGTCCGATGCCCGAATTGTTAAATTATGACCGGATGAAATTTGCAGCCGCTCTTGGGGACAGTCCTTTGGCTGGGATCTGCCGGAAACTGATTGGACCCACAGAGTGCGGCGAGTGGTATCGCACCAGGTATTTCGATGTGTGGCTCGCTATTGACTGATTTCACAAGGACAGTGAGGTTGAGGTGAGGCTCTCGAATCCCAGTGATTCGGGAATCGGATTCGGTTCCGACCCACTCAGACGCGACCCGAGTCACCCGACATGCACTGCCAAGCTTGCACTGCAGCCACAAAGGAAAGTAGGATCGCGTGTCGCGGACCTGCCTCCCGGCCACCCACCCTCCCCCTTCTCGGAAATCTTCACATATTTCCGACTGCATTCGCTCATTATAAGTGCCAGCGTCGTTTCTCTCGCCTTCGAGTCTGCTCATTGTGATCAGGCTTACTGAATGGGCTCGAAAATACGGTGGAATTTATTCGGTAACTATTCCTAATTTCTTGAGGTCCCCACGCTCACATCCGTGGCAGTTAAAAGTAGGTCCTGGGACGGCGGTGGTGCTCACCGACGCAGCCGCCGTCAAGGAATTGATGGATAAGAGGAGCGCGTCGACCGTTGATCGCCCGCCGATGTATGTCGCGGATGTAGTGGCTGGGGGCCTGAACATGGTCCTTTCGCGTTATAGTTTGTCTTCGTCTTCGTGACTAACCTTTGGAATTTATATTTACTATCATTTCAGCTGAGAGCTGGAGGACACTTAGAAGAACGGCGCACAGTATTCTGACGCCCCAAGCGTCTGTGCGTCACCTCCCCATCCAGCAGGCGGAAGCGACGCAGCTTTTGTACGACATCCTACGGCAACCCGAGGTGCTTCGTCTCCCTCTAATTTTGCTCTAACTGAACCAAGCTGATTCCATGCAGTCCTTCTATAACCACATCCGCCGGTACTCCAGCTCCGTTATCCTGTCCTATTCGGCAAGCGCGCACCGCCCTGGTCCGCGGTACGAGACGCGCGAAACCACCGCGTTCTTCAATGCGCAGCGCGAGTGGGAGATCGTCCTCGAACCGGGAGCCACGCAGACTTGTCCGATTGGCTTGCCAAACTGGCTTGCGCCGCTTAGCGGAGTTTGAATTTGGCTTGGCGGGCGTGGGCGTGGGCGTGGATGGCTTGGCTTGACTTGTGCTCGCTTACACCAAGCCCCGCCACTGTAGATATTGTGTTAATAACACTTCTTTGAGGCCTTGCTGTCATGTGCATTCTGCCTGGGGGCCTCTGGGCACGTTGTTGCTTGCCCTCCGTCAGCCGGGCGTGCCGTACCGGCGGCTCGGGAATGTTTGATCCCACGCAATTGATCCCACGGTTGAAATTGACCATCCTGGCACTCGTGTAGCCCACGCCCCGCGCCTGTTAAACCGTCCGACATAATAGATCTCTTGCCATTTCTTTCTAAGCCAATACCACTACTTCCAGTCGTCCATACATGTATGTCGGACTGTTCGTGCACATGTAAATATGATTATAGGCATGTACAAATCACTTTACCCAGGCCAAGTCATGTAGGCTTACGAGGACCAGCAAGCTATTCGACTCAAATTCAAGCCGGCAAGCCCGCTCAACCTCTACTTTAGACTGGAACCATTGGCTACTTGATGCCCCAAATTCCAACCAAGGCGGTCTCGTCCGCGCCGTCTTCTGGTGAGCTGTCTTCCCCTAATGTACGCTATGTCCAGTACGCTGCGCCATTTGTGAAGATGTAAATATTGGGTTGCAAGCTAAAGGTACAGTACACTTGGGTTACACCTAAACGAGTATGCTCAACATCTTTGCTACTGAATTGCCCAAGTCACTACAAGCCCACAAGCCAATTGCGGCCATCCTGCAAGCCAAATTGACATATACAAGCCAGTTTGTCACGCCCAAGCCAGTTTGTCGGAAACCAACACCGTGTTCGATTCATGCATAGTTGCGGGCCACGGGTGCGCCGTTGACTATTTCAACACGGCCGTATAATTAAGATTGCTCAAGCGCAGAGTGATGGCCGTATCTCACCAAAAATTCGGCATTTTCCTCCGCCGTACGCCCGCGCAAGCCATTTTTGTCGACGAACTGGCTGGTGGCACGGGACACAAGCCACTTTGCCCGAGCCCCCGCCCGACAAATGGGTGCTCTTCAGGTGAGCTCAACTGTAATATTCGGAATGCCATTGGGCTCCCGGACACTATCGCTGTGCTCCGAATGATTATTCAATGTTGATGAGCTAAAATTCCGATGTACACACACGCGCGCGAAACAATCATCAGTAACATCAGGAGGACAAGGGGCACAATACTAATATTCCACTGGCAGTGATCCGCGGTAGATGCCTCTACACCGGATGCTGACCTCCGTTCGGTGAAAAAAGCGAAGCCTTGCTATGGTTAAATTTTTTCGCGTGCGAAGTCCACCTGTCCGTGTCGACAGTTCAGCCGCTAACGGGCTGCAGAGTATTGTGTATACTAGTGTATACTCATATGCATTCGACTGAGAAAGTGAGTCATTATAGTGGGGATTTGAACTAATACTTCACAATACAGTTAGGTCGAGGGACTGTTGAACCCAAATCACCGTGAATATGTACTGAGACCACCAGTCCTGTGGTGGGTAGACAGAGAGAGCCTAATGGCATGTACTCGCCCTAACAAGCCCGCAGGCCTGCACTGAATTGACACAGTTGCTGAGTGTCGTTGCTGCGTGAAATCGACATTGTGACCGTGAGAGATGAAACTTGGCATACACACGCGCGCGAAACAATCATCAGTAACATCAGGAGGACAAGGGGCACAATACTAATATTCCACTGGCAGTGATCCGCGGTAGATGCCTCTACACCGGATGCTGACCTCCGTTCGGTGAAAAAAGCGAAGCCTTGCTATGGTTAAATTTTTTCGCGTGCGAAGTCCACCTGTCCGTGTCGACAGTTCAGCCGCTAACGGGCTGCAGAGTATTGTGTATACTAGTGTATACTCATATGCATTCGACTGAGAAAGTGAGTCATTATAGTGGGGATTTGAACTAATACTTCACAATACAGTTAGGTCGAGGGACTGTTGAACCCAAATCACCGTGAATATGTACTGAGACCACCAGTCCTGTGGTGGGTAGACAGAGAGAGCCTAATGGCATGTACTCGCCCTAACAAGCCCGCAGGCCTGCACTGAATTGACACAGTTGCTGAGTGTCGTTGCTGCGTGAAATCGACATTGTGACCGTGAGAGATGAAACTTGGCGAAAGAAGCACACGCCCGGAGAGATTAGAGTTGGGGGAGAAAGGCAGGCTACACAGAATTGGAATTGGAGGCCTGTGGCGCGAGGAATCGACCCAAGCCACTTCATTTTTTTGGCTGGTGCCAAGCCGACAAACTGGCTTGCCAAGCCAACATTTTGGCTTGCAAGCGGCTTGCCGGGCTTGGGCGTGTGATGCAACCAAAATCCACGCCCACGCCCGAAACAAGCCAGTTTGCGCGGACGCAAGTCAGTTTGGCAAGCCAAAAAGTGAACTCTCGGGAGCCACGCCGCCCATCGACCCCATCCCAATCTTAAAGTACTTACGTCCCTGCACGCTGGGCGCCGTGGAAGCGTGCCTGTGTGTGACGACAAGGCGGCTGCAACGCGCCTTATACTTTGGGCTGTTGGATGAGACGAAGGCGGGCCTGGACAGCGGCGAGGGAAATGGGAGCTATATTATGGAGGACGTGTTGATGCGGGCGGAGGAATTTGGTATGGACCGGGAGATGATGGGGTAAATTCTTCTTGTCATGCTCGAGGTGAAGTACGGGGTTGAGGGTTGACGAAACTGGCAGATATCTCGGCGGCGTTCTTATTGAAGGCGGATCAGACACTGTGGCACGACGTCGTCCTACCTGCAATCCCTCATCCTGGCGTTGGTCGCATATCCTGACGCACAGAAGAAAGCGCACGAGGAGATTGACCGGGTGGTGGGCGAGCATCGCATGCCGAGTTTGAAGGACCTCGAGCACATGCCGTATATCCGTGGGGTGATCTTGGAGGTGTGTTGGTCGTTATTTGTAAGTTTGGTACACTCATTTGGCTGGCTTCGATCTAATGTAGACCCATCGATCCCGACCGGTTGCACCCATCTATCTCCCGCATCGCAATTTGAACGCTGAAGAGGTACGTAGTATGCGGCTTAGACGTGCGTTTTACCTTGCCGGGTTTTGCAGTATAAAGGGTTCGTGATACCTCAAGGCACCACTATTTTCGTGAATGTCTGTGCGTTCCCTACATTTTCCTATCGAAATTCCCAACAAATTCCCGCAAAATTCTCCCATATAAAGGGGGGATCTTCCACGACCCAGGTGTGTCCCCCTCTTCCTCGTATGTATAATTTAAACTTGCTGATGGGAATCCTGGGATTGTTCAGAGCTCTTCGAAGATCCAGAGAACTTCGTGCCGGATCGATACGTGCTGACCGAGAATGGTACCAAACCGGGAGTCGATGGGGGCGATTAGTGCGTGTACAGTGTATGTTCGAGTCTTGTTTGTTGACGACTGCATGTAGCGAATTTGCCCTGGTATCCACTTGGCGCAGAACTCGATCGTGCGTCTAGATACCGCCACCACGGTGACCCTTCTTCCACAATTTTATACCATTATCATTCAGAATATCAACGCCATGAATCTCCTATGGGCATTCAACTTTGCTCCGGAAACAGACACGGCGGGAAACCCCATCGAGGTCGATACGTTCGCCTACCACAAGGTCAGCGAGCATCTATACTTCGCAAACATTGGAACCTGACCGCCCATGCTTGCAGGGAGTTCTCACTGCGCCCATTCCGTTCAGGTGCAAGATTACTCCCCGCTCGCTGGCGAAGGCGGAAACCATCCGACATGAGTTTCTCGAAGCGGAGAACACGTTTACGAGATTTGAGTTTGGGCTCAGTCCGGAGGATAAGGAGTATGTCGAAATCTCTCGTACACAGGCCGCGTGCTAGCGGTAGGCCTTGTTTCATTCTACATAGCACTTTTCAACTTCAGCCCGTGCTTATGTGAAATATAATCTTAGATAAATTCTAGCCGAATCCTAGGCGTTGTCCAGTGACTGGGAGCCGGGTGAGCTCAGCGACAGTGGCCTGTCAAAGCGATGATGTCCCATTCTCTCTCCTCTCCTGCGAGTCCGCTCGTAAAGACCTCAAAAGCAGCCAGCTAAGGCTGAGCTAAAGCTTGTACCGTAGGTTCAATCTTGGTTCAACTTTGGTTACATGAACTGCGAGATGTCGAGAGCAGTGAGTTGATTCAGGGAGACCGGAAAAAACTCGGGAGACCAGTAACTTGGAGATTTGGACGTGTACTCCACTAAGTACGGGTCAACTACGACGAAGAAATACGGCGTGTTAACATTCCCCCGAACCGTGGGAACCCCGACATCACCGACTGATGCATGGATTGCCAAACACCACAGCTTGCTTCCCACCACCACCATGTCGCGCGCCCGCCCCGCTGTTCACGCTCGTCGTCGGATGCGTTGGACTCATACTAGCACCCTCTAGCCTATGCCTGGGGTCCGTGCACAAGCGATGATCTGTCGCAACAACAGGCTAAAAATAGGACCCTAAATACAGTTTTGCCGATCGACAGCTCGAGAGCAAATCGACAGTCATGTGAGCAACACCCGGGTTTGCTCTTACCCCCACGACGAGGACAGAAAATTGCCCATTACCTGGCTATGGTGAGTCTTTCAGTCAGGCCTGAAGTCGGACCCTGATCCTTATAGAACTCTATCGTACCTCTTCCGAGCGAAAGCTGGAATTCTGGCTCCACCGAGTGCATTTCGCTCCTACGGTTACCACGAGAGCTTGTCTTACTAGTCCTTGACTGTCTGACTGACTCGGAGCTCACAAGCCTGTGTGTAGTGAGCTCAGAGTCGCGGCATCTTGCTCTCCTGACTCTCCTCGCGCGACATGGCGTTCCTGAGTCGCAAAGACTTACCGAGGAGCTCTCCAGCGTCTCCGCGGGTGCAGTCCGGATATTATCTGTGGCCTACCCGAGCCTTATGCCCAAAATTCACCGCCTGGATCTCAAGTTCAAGGACGGAGACGTTGATCACCTGCGCCCATGGCGTTCCCTCGTACACCTCGCAGAGAGATTCCCAGTCATTCCATACGTCACCTTCACTTTCTCCCCTCGCTCGACCGCTTCCGAGAGATTTGCCGGCTTATGGAACCTTCTTCCAACAACCTTAATCGCTTTCATGGGCAACAACAATGCGCGGTCGGTGGTTATAATTAACTACCTCCACACGACCGCTATACAGCCAAAGCAGCCGAACCTCCTGAAGCGGGCACTGAACACACCGAGACGTTCTTCCATCATTCTCCCTGCAGTGGTTGACAGAATGAAGTTGACGCGGACATTGATGTCCTCGATTGCGACCGCCTCCACACGTCGGCTCCTTTCCAACATCTACCTGCGCTCGTTCACAGACCCCACCGCGCCTGTCGGTGTGCTCTTAATTCTCAATCCCTGGGCAGTGTTCTACCTGGACATCGCCGAGCACACTATCTCCGACCCAGAGTGGGAATTCCTATTGCCCCAACTGGACCTGCCCAAACTCCGGACGTTATTCGTCCGCGTCGATTTTGAGCACCGCACACTTTCTGCCTTCCTCGAGAAGCACGCCGAAATCGAGCACCTGGCGTTCATGTGCGACTGGACATGCATCCACGATCCCGCCGTGGTGCCGTTCTCCACATCCGCGCTGTCCTGCCTTACGAACCTCTCCGCGAGCGCGCACGTCATCGCCCGCGTACTCGCGCTGCCCAACGCATTCCCGTTGCTGACGCACGTCGGCATCGGGGCCCCCGAATCCAACAACCCCGCAGACGCAGTCGCGTTCCAGGCCGCCCTACGCGCTGTCGCCGGCCGCCCATCCGTTACCTCATTGACAGTGGACATCCAGAACGCGCCGTTTCCGTGGACGTACTTCGACGCCAAGGCCCCGGCGGCGGATGCGCGCGCGGAGAGGGAGCTGCACTGCATCAATAAAATTCAGCTCACGCCGTGGACGCGCGAGGAGCGCGACGCGCCTCATACCTTTCCTGCGTGGCTCGCCCTGTTCCCGGGGCTGCAGGAGCTCTGCATCTCGGGGTCCCTGTTTCCGCCAACGAAGGGCCCCCTGGTGTCGGACTGGCTGCTGTATGCCGTTAAATCAGCGTGTCCGCAGCTTGTCGTCAAGCAGGAACGGCGCCTGCGCTAAGATGTCTGGGTGAGTATGTTTCGTTTTCCGAAGCCTATGTAGTTTGCCTGACGAATGTTTACACGTGGTCTTCTAGGCACACGCTTCCTCATTCAACCACTTCCTGTATCTCTTGCGGAATACGGAATATACCTTCTCGATCACCGTTTGGCTCGACAGAATAAATTATCGAACTAAAAAACGGGTAGTGTATCTCCAACGATGTCCAGATCTAAATTCTGAAGTTCACTCGTCGAAATCCAGTCCATACGCCCACTCTGCATATCTCTCCCTTTCCTTCTGATCCCTCGCAAGCTTCGCCTCGAGCGACGCGGGTGCATCTGCGCCAAGCATCACCCGCAGCGGCGGGTCTTCAAGCTGGGACAGTTCGTATATCCGCCGGGCGAGCTTGTCGGGATCGCCCTTGATCATCTTTGGGTCGATGTCCGTCAGCATCTCCCGCACGACGTTGCCCAGTAGCGTCGGTGCGCTATATGCGGGGTGGCTGTATACAGTGTATGTGTGGCTTTTCACCAGGTTGGTGCGGAAGACACCCATTTCGGCGAGCGTGAGCTGGGCGGGGTCAGCGTCGTGCCAGCAGAGAAGAGGTTTAGAAGGACAGACTTTGATGTTCCATGAAGGATCGAGCTCGGCGAATAAGGATTCGGTCAGCCCTTCGAGCGCTTTGGTGGATCAGCAAAGAAGTGCACCGGGGTACGGGCGTACTAACCATATTTGCTAGAGATTTGAACTATCAGTCAATCGGTGTTGTGGTGAGCGGGAAACTGCGTACCTCGCGGCGTAATATCCGCTCGCACCACCGGTCTTTCTAGCCATGTCAGTATCGTGTGCTCATCTATTCCTACTGGGACTTACCGATATCCCGTATATGGACGATGCTTGAATGAGGCGCCCGCCCATGGGTTTGTTGACCTCGCGGAAAATTTGTATGGCCGCGATAGAGATCCGCGCCGCTCCAAAGAAGTTTGTCTTGAAGCAAATCATCTAACCAATGCCCATATCCCAGTGAGATGGCAGCGACGTACCTCGAACATATCCTTTGCATCAGCCATGGGCATCGCCTCGACCTCGCCGACGGCGCTGTACCCCGCGTTGTTGTAAACCACGTCGATGCGGCCGAACACTTCCTTGGCTTGGGCAAACGCCGCGTCTACGTCCTCTTGGCTCTGCACGTTCACTTTCATAACAAGGAGGCGCGCGCCGTGTATCTTTTTGTGAGCGTTCATCGATTCGGGCTTCCGGACGGCGGCGACAACGTTGTGGCCACCGGCTAGGAGATACTCGGTAACGGAGAGCCCCATACCGTTGCTCGCGCCAGTGACTGGAGTGATTCAACCGTGAGATTTGATTTAGGTAAACAGGAAAGTTGAGTTACCAAGCCAAGTTTGATGCGACATATGAGGGAGAAAGGATTGTTGGGAGTGGATTGAGATGGCTGAGATTGGGAGAGCCAGATCGGATATCGGCTCCTTTATACCAGACGAGCATAATATACAACCGCCCGACGCCGCCCGAAACCCGCCAAGCCCGAGGAAGAATGCGCCGGAAGACACCCCCAGATGAAGCGCCTGACAGTATCTGCGTGACATACGCTTTAACTCCCTCGGTCTTCGCCGCCCAGCCCGCCCGCCCGCCGCGCCGTCGTGGCCACACCTAACTTTAAATTGAAATCGATTGAAAGTGATATAAGTTATAACTGTGCAGGAAAAGGGGACGGGAAACATTCCAGTGAGATGGTATTTTGTCTAGTGTTCCAGGCCGAAGTTGTGCTATATTCCAAAGAGATACTTAGACGGCGGGACTTTGCAGCCGCAAAACTCGGCCCCTCCTATGAAGATATGAGACTCGAAAGCCGCGCGTCCTTCGCGGAAACCAAAGTGGGTTACATATTGACTTTTCTCTTCATGAATATCCAAAGAATCTACACGTCAAACCACTATTTTTCTGCAAAAGCATCCGTCGACGATACCATCCAGTACGCTATATCCCTTCGCCGCTGGAGCGCATTTAGCTGCTCGACGAGTGCAAGGTTCGGAATGTGCTCAAGCTGCGGATTCCAATACACCTCAAGCTCGAAGGGGGACAGATCCGATACGTCGGCGAGGAGTTTGACCGCAGTGAGACTCAAGTGAGACTGGGGCAGCAAAGTAACTCCTTCCAGACTGCCTTCGGGCGCCAAAAGAATTCTGCTCAATTGATTGAAGAAAAATATCCAGGGAATCCACCCAAATCCACCCGCTTTTTGTTTCGAAGAGCAAACTTACACTGACAGTAGATGCTATCTGTTGGCCGGGCCGGAGTTCCGTCGAATTGAACCAGTCACGTGAATTATGTTGAAATCTTTTTAAAATTACATTGGCAATAGTGGTTGACAAGATTAGACGTTCCTTCCGACCCAAAATATTTGCAAAATACAGCTCATGTTCAACCACAGCAAACTTACGGATGCCTATTGAATGCGTCGTTTTGATATGTTGGATGGTGGTCTACTCATGCATCGACGTCAAATTCAATGTTCTACATAAGTAGGCTCGGGAAAGCTCCAGGTATTCGCACCAGGCATTCTCATGCTTGCGCACCCTTCTTCTTGAGGAATGCCACCAGCTTCGGTTGAGCCTCCGCCAGACACTCCGGCAGGGGCTCCTGCTTCACGAATTTGAGCGCTTTCATCGCTACGATTACATGAGCATGGATCCGGACACTGCGAGGAGATGAGTGCTTACCTTTATCAGTGACCAACACGACCTGATTGAAAGGCTCCTTGAGCGGGGGGATACCAACCGCTGCATTCCCGGCATCCTCAATAGTGACCCTCTGCGCCGGCGTCAAAGATCCGGCTCCAGCGACTACATCGACATCTTTCATGGCGGCGAAGGCTGCCCTGTTCTGGGCATTGAACGCCTTGTCGGTCAGGAAGGCTTCGACTTGGTCCTGTGTGGGAATTTGAACTGCGGGCGTTGCGGGGGCCGGGTTGTCGTCTTTGCTGATCCCGTCGTCAGTGGGAGGGTCGGGGGCTGCTGCCGTCGTCGGGGCTTGCTTCTTCAGGAATCGGATGATGGCTTGTCCAAGCCGACCCTGGTTTGCGCGAAACTGTCAAGGAGAAATGAGTAAACACTGTACAAGAAAACGTAAGGCTATGCACGTACCGTGTTTACAGTCGATGTGGTGGTACCGACGTTGTTGACTCTGCGAAACATCAGACAGGCCCACCCCCGTGTAGTTGTATAAAACATACTTCAAGGCGGAAGAGTCAAAGTTGAATTCTGAAAGGAAATCGGGATAAATATATGCCCACAAAAATGAGCAGAGGCGACGAACCCATGACCACTGTTCCTCCTTGGGAAGCACACTTGTCCGCAAGGAAAGTCGCACCAAAAAGCTGAGCTTTATCTTCGTCGGGGGTGATATAGAATCCGCCTGTACAGACAAACAAGCTGAGTAGCCATCGCACCGGTAAGCTGAGGGAAACTCACCAGACCAAGTAAATTCATTCGGGAAGATCCGCTCGGGTTGTAAAGTGAACGTTCCGGCCTGGACTTTGCTTTGAATGGAGGAAGCGAAATTCTTGCATGTGGCATGGAATTGCGTCGTGGAGAGACTGCGTCCAGAGATCTTCTTGGACGCCGTAGGTTTCTTAGTTTTACTACCAGGTAATGCGCAAGACGCTGCTTTCGATGCCTTGTAAGATGAGATGGGTCAGCGGGCACAGTTTGTCGTTACGTGTTGAATAGAACTCACTGATGGGCTGGGACGAGCACTCGACGCCGCTGTATGAATTCATCTGTCAGTCCAAAGGATTCCCGTGCATGAGAAGCCAACACATACTCGGCTTCTTCGCGGATGATTTCGCCGCTGTATCATTGTTTGTGAGTTCGCATTGCTCAGGAAAAGACAACAAGGTATGTACCCGGTGGAGTAACCTTGGTAGGCGCCTTAGCCGGTGCTTTCGCGGGTGCTTTCGCGGGTGCCTTCGCGGGTGCCTTTGCTGGTGCCTTTGCTGGTGCCTTTGCCGGGGCCTTTGCTGGTGCCTTCGCCGGTGCCTTCGCCGGTGCCTTCGCCGGTGCCTTCGCGGGAGGTTTCGCTACTTCAACCATGCTCAATCAACGAGCGAGGACGAGAAAAGTACCGAAATGTACCTGGCTTGACGGGAGCCTTGACCGGAGGCTTCGCAACTGCCACAGGATTAGTGATGCAATCCTGGACAGACAAATCCGATTGAAGGAGTTGAATGCGTACCGGGTTTAACTGGCGCTTTCGCCGGCGCCTTCACCGGCGCCTTCACTGGGGCTTTTGCCGGTGCCTTCACTGGGGCTTTCGCTGGCGCCTTCACCGGAGCTTTCGCTGGCGCTTTCACCGGCGCTTTAGCAACTGCGCGAGTTCATGAGCTCCGGAACTATCGATAAAACACTCGAATTCATACCAGGTTTGACGGGTGCCTTGGCCACAGGTTTAGCGACTAAAGTTATCTTGCATGAGCTCCCACAACTATGCCGATGATAATAAAAAGCATACCGGGCTTCACAGGCGCCTTGACCGGAGGCTTGGCTGCGATACTGTTTAATTAAACTTCGAGCCAGAGAAGAGAAGATTCACCTATCGGCTTCACGACTGGTTTGGCCTTCACAGGTGCTTTGGCCTTGACCTTGGCCCGCACATCAAGCGCCTGTCATTGTCATTTAATAGCTTCTACTATCAGCAATCGGGTACACACGGATTCATCGCGTGCGAACACAGTGTCGGTCGTTTTTTCAGATTCACTGGCAATGGGGACCGCTACATCCTGTGGCTTAGGTTCACGTCAGCCTTGGTAACTGTTGCAAAGGAATGATCATGTACTTACCTGGATATCCCGGACGACGGGGGCCGCCAGCGTGGGAAGAGCGAGAGCAAGAGAAATGAACACTGCGAAAGGAATGCGCATAACTGATGATTAAAAGGAGCGTAATAATAAGAGGAGGTTGTGAAAGATGGAAAAGTCTTGGGACGAAGAAAGAAAGTGGGACCAGCCAAGCGAAGACGACGAGGTACCGTGTAAGTAATGGGGCCTTTTATACAAGCAAAAGAGTTTACGTACCGCGTATACTCTGTTCTTTCCGCGAAACCGATATGAAACACAACCTGAAGCGAAGAACTGAATGATGAATTATTTAAATCCGAGTCCTTGTACCTTAAGGGTTGATTTTCCGTTTCGACGAATGAGCGCCCGCGGGTCGCTATGGGATCAACAGAAAAGGGTGACTGTGCTGTGTCGTTGCTGTGTTCCAGCATCGCCCGATGTACATTTTTGGGCGCTGTGGTGGGTACTAATCTGGATGCGGATATTCGACCATCAGTGTTAGAATACTTCCGGTGATGCCGGTGTTCTCAGGCTTACCGATTCCCCTCATCTCGCTGCTCATTATTCATCCTCAAAACTGCCGCCCGATTGACGCTCACCCGAGCCTTTAACGTCGGACTCCGCAACAGAACTCCCTGCATATCAGCCATGGGCCACGATATCGCGGTCGCAAAGCCAAAATTTCCAGAAGCTGTGGAGCGGACCATAAACGACGCGCTGCTCAACGATGATAAAGAGATGTGCGGCACAATGTCTCTCCTAGCGTCCAGGTTCCATACATGGTTGGCCAGATCGCCTAATCTTCTTGGGTCTTAATAACGAGGGCCAACAGGACGAAACCTGTTACTTTCCAAACCGTTGTTGTCCGCCGGCACGACAACTGGACGAGGCGAATCATCGAGCTCTTGCTGCCGAACGCCAGTATCATCCGCACCCTGGCTATCGATATGCCTTTGGCTCAAGGAGGTCCGATCTCGGATGATGAGTTGTCGCACCTCCGAGCACTCATCGAGGCCTCCGATGGCATCCGACATTTGGCCGTAGTCTGGAGCATCTGGGCCCGTTTAAATCGCGAATTTGGCTCTCTCCGCCTTGAAAGCCTCTATCTTATATGGGACCGGACGCATCCCGCCACTCCCCCCTCGCTTACACATCTTCAACATTCCGCGGCACTCACAGACCTCGCTGTGTACGCTCCTCCGGATATCAGTAATCCAACGCCGTTTAGGCCATGGGGCGAGCTGTACCTTCCGGACACTGCGCGCTGTGTAAATCTCTCATACGTAGTATACGCAGCGGACCGGACACCTATCCCAACCGTCGGTTCCCTGTGCGAAGATATCCCTGGCCTGAAGGCGGCCATGTTCGTTCTCGTGGACATCCCGGAGAAATACGCAGACTCTGAGGATGACATGGTCACGGAGGACAAAGAGGTCTATCCGAATTTCTCCACCGCTTATGTACGCTACTCGCATCAAGTACTAGACCAGTGGTTGGCGAAGATGGAGGGTAGGGACAACGTCCTGGATCACCCGCCCCCCCACGCTGTGCGGGAGGAAGAGAATGAATGACGTAGATTACGAGGTGAGCGACTCGTAGCTCCCATGCCTAGCTCGGAGTCAAAAGACTTATTTAGTGTCCTCGACTTTTCCTGTAGCTCCGAGTCCATGAGAGGACCCGGGCGCTGTGTACTTTTATTTCAAGTTTTTCAAACAGATGACGCCTCGTTCGAACCTTAGGTTGCATGAGACAAAGTGCAAGTGATCCTGTTCGGCTGGTTCTGGTCCAAGCCGTCCTGAGCCTTGTGCCCGATCGCTAAGGACCGTCCTTGGTATTGAAGTCAAGGGTAAAGTGCTGATTTCGAGGACCAGGCTGCCGGTTTCCTCGTCTCATGCCGACCGACGCCGGAGCATCGGAGGTCAGCAAAAAGCTGATCCAAAACATCGGCAATCACACGGCAGGCTTTCGGTTGAATGTTGAAGGAACGCCCATGGCAAACTCTGGCGCAACGGGACTGTTTGTGCCATTTACAGTACTGAACGACTCCAGATGTTCCGTTCGTCGAAATACTGGGGTTACTGAATTACAAGTCTACGTATGCTCCGAGTCGCAGTCGTCCTCCAGATTCTCGACAATGTCCACTTTGAACCTGTGCAGAATTCTCTGTTTAACCTCGGAGCCACCACCACCGTCGGAGACGCCGCTTCGGACAAGGCCGACGCCCAGCCTTCTCGTACGATCATTTTCCCTGAAGAGCTCCTCTGTCGATGCTGCGAGCATACGTTCTGGACCATCATCGTGGTCAAAACGGTCAGCAACGCATGCGCGCGCGCTGGTTAGCCGCAAGTGAGCGACATCGACATCTCGAATCTTCCGCGGTGACGTGGAGTATGGGGTGCTATTCTCCTTTATCTCACGCCATGGCTGCACACAGGCTGCCAGGCCGACCATGAGTGCGAGCAAAGCATATCCGTACGTGAGTGCAAGTACCATACACAGTGGTGCCAGCGGGTATCGGCTCGCTGTGAGGGAGTGCACGGCTTCACCACTTACGGAAGCAGTGCGCTCGGTGAGTGGTGCAGCATATGCAAGAATGCCTTGTGAGATATTTCCGGCCAGGATGTCGCTGAATAGTTCGGAAGATATGTTCAATGATCCTTCGAGCGACGTGGCCAGCGATGACGCCAGGGTGGCCGAGTACGCGGCATCGAGGGCGGCGAGGAGTGCCGAAGTGGTGTTGAAATTGGACCGATTTGGTGGGGAGGCAAGTGTGAGGACGGCGGTACTTCCACTAGATGGCGCACTATATACAACCGTGGCATTCCATACATCGAGCACACAATGGCTGATGTAGAAGGCGAACTGTAATGGCGGTGCACTGGCAATGGCGTACCACCCCGGCTGATCAAGAGGTACAGAATGTTGCACTGGTCCCAGGTCATAATACAGAGAGGCCAGCACACCGACCGGATTGAGCGTCGAGTTCATCGTATATCCTGGTAACCCAGTGCCGGATGCACCTACTGTGAGTGCAGGGGCTTCCGGAGTACCGGATTCGAATATTAGGGTGTTGTTATTGGTGGGATCGAACTGGTTCAGCATCGAAAACGCATCTGCCGGGTTTTCGATAGCGAAGGACGGATTAAAAGCGGGGCAGACTAGAAAGTAAGTTGTATTTGTTCCGCGTACTCTGCCTGGAAGTTTAACGTTGTGTTGGCAGTCAGTGACAGGCCGGCAGCTTGCCTCCATTGCCATCGTGTTAAAGATCAGGTTTTGAACACCACCCGGGAGAGCTTTGGGCAGTAGTGTGGCAAGACCACCCACAATCTGTATTTGAGAAGAGGTGCTGGTGTTACTGAGAACCGCAGAGCCACCATCAACAAGGCCGGCAGTGCCCCAGAAAATGTCCGGCGTGAAGGCGCTGTCCATACGGTGCTGGCAATTGCTAAACTGTAGTTGTGGCTGAATAGGGTCGTCCGCCGCCCAGAAAGTAACGGGTCCGGGGCACAGCGTCGTGTTGACGATACTGCCCGCGTTCGCGAGAAGGTCAGTAGCCATATGTGTTGTGAACTCGTAAGAGAATGTTGTTGCAGCGGTATGAAGCCACAAATCGGATAAACTGGAAAAGTGTGCGTGAGTAGAGTGCAGGATAGATATGAGCGTCCCGACTCACGAGAGGGAATAATTCAGCAGCAATGCAATCAATACAGCACAGAAGGCGGCGACCAAGGTATTCGAGGCGGCAGGCCTTTTTTTGGTGCTACTCGATAAATATTGGGCCGCGTTGTAGAGGCTTGAGAAGCCAAAAGAGCCACAGAGATCAACAATGTGACCGTACTGCTGAGGTGTCGGCAGCGAATCAAGGCGACTACGCGCTTGGTTTCGCAGCCACGTACTTCCGAGCACGTACGCGAAGACACTGATCACAAAGGGTGTTGAAAAAGAAATTGTGTGGGTCTATGCGATAGATTGTCAATCTATCTGAGGACTCGTGGTTGTGCAAAGACATACCGCGACAGACGACAACGCAAGACCGTACATTGTAGTTCCACCACCGTCAACGGGGTTACCACCTTGCTCTGTGCCAAATTTATAACCGAACAGCTGGATGCCAGTGGGGTCGTTGGAGCGGCTCTCGACCGCGACAAGGGCATGATGGAAGGCAGAATTATCCGCCGAGTATATGCGACGTGAGAGTAGCCAGCCGAGGAGAGCGGATGCGACACCGGCGGCCATTAACGACGCCACCAAGGCAGGCAGGCCTGGGAGGATGGAGAAATTGAATCGACTGGATGTGCTGATACTGAGGGTTGTGACCCCAGCGGTGGCGGCTCCGCGCACAAGCTGTTCCGCCTCTTGATGTGATACGGGTGAAGCCTCTGGTTCTTTTCTACGACTCGACGACCGAGAGTTCGAGGATGCCGTGCTTGCGAGCGTTTCCTCTGCGTAGGGGTCGAACTCGTCGTCAGCCATGACGGAATATGCTATCAGGTTGGATGCTGAGGCGTCTGGCTGCATTAAAGATGTAACATGTTTACATGAGTGGATGTGCGCCTGGAATGAGTGTACGCACGCGAATCGGGGTTTTGCTTGGGATGGATCGGATAGCGGTTGCCATTCTCTTCAGGCGGGGAGAAGTGAGTAAACGCAAGCAAGCGGGCGCAGGCGCCTCTTATGAGCTACTCAAAGCTACGTGAGGCAGTGCTGTATTGCCTATGCTATATCGAGGATTGGAGCCGCGGATGAACGTAAGTTATGCGGATGTTCAATGAAGACAACGAACGATCCAGAATGTCCGATGTGCCGGCAGAGTTCATCATGATCAGTGCAACCCGCACTGAATGCGTTTGAACGGGGTTACGACACAAGAGAACCACCAATCGCAGCCATCCGTCAGATGGTTAGGACGGCGTGCCTTGCTTTCCATACGAGTATTGCCTGTAGCTCTTGGTGATCATCTAGCCACTGCACCTGCTGCCGCCGGTATGTACGTACGGCGCTACATTTCCAGGCGGTTTTTTTTATGAACGCTGAGCAAACTCCGGGTACAGAACAGCAATGCGAGATGGTAGCCATCCACTGGGTGCAGTCCGAGCAGGATGTTCTGGTCACAAAGTCATCTGGGATGGCGGATGATGTACAGCGGTCGGAGCATACTAGGACGCTACGAGACTGATTCCTGATTCCTGGATCCTAGATTCTCAAGCAGTTCCAGATGAGCGTTTTCTCTGCGGAATAGTCGAATGGTCTGCCAGTCTTCTCTAGATCCGAGTCGAAAGGTAATCCACACACGGTTATTCATAGAACCTCGATGCTGGAAGCAAGATGCAAGTGTGAACGGCCGGCCTTGGTTTCAAGCTGTGGATCCATCCACGAAGGCGTATGATTTCGAGGCATATCTTGAGCCGGTTGTGGCAACGCCGCCGCCGCCGGGCAACGGTTTGTCGAGGGTGGTGGAGAAGAGGAAGCGACAAGGAAGCGAGGTTTTGTTTGTCAGCAGTGGTGATGGCGGCAACTCCCGAGTCTCTTTTCAACCCGATGACGATTCGGGCCTACGTACTTGCAATGGCATGCCGCACACTAATACTAATGGTTTATTTTCCTTTTTCTTTTCAGTAACGCTACCTATGACCTTATTTCTCATTAAATAATCGAGTGTTGGTTGGGAACTGGTAGTCGGAAGTTGATTGATGCAAGCGAGGTTGATGTGTGATCGGAACTCGGTACCCGAACTTCGCCACAGACCTGTACCACTGCTTTCGGCCGAACATGAACCTTTGGTCAACCTGTGGTCCATCGGCAATGCCTGGTGGTTGAGCTGTGGTAGACCAGTGGTTCGCTAGTGCTGCAGGTGTGGTTCGGCTATAAGAACCAGTGGTTTTTGCCGATGTCATCTTACTGCATTTGGGCTTACAGCGAGTCGCTTATCTGGCATTGCGAGACCCTATATAATCTCTAGCAATTTGGCTCTTTTGATTTATACCTTCTCTCCAAACTTCTGTCGCTCCTTGAGTCACTCTCTGCTTTGCCATTCTCTCTGTGCTACCCACCTCCCCGATACCAATTTCTATCTCTTCAGAGTCCACTGTAACAGTTTGCATTGACCCCTAATTCTTCCTCGCTGACTTTTTCTCCCTGCAGCTTTTTTTCTCGGCCCTAAAAAATCCATGTAAGCCATTATCGCTCTGTTACTGGGCAGAGGCTTATATATATATCGACTCAGAGACTTGTCATGGATAACCAAAACCTGGCGAACCTCTTTGTGCAGTTTCTCACTGCAAATGCTGGATCTTTGCTGTCTGCAGTCGCACCACAGGCAGGGCAGGCCTCTCAGCCTGCTATCACAACAGCCTCGGCTCCTCCGACTCTTCCCCCTGCCTCGACTCATCCATCGGTCGTCCCACAGCCTCCTTCTGCCCCTCCTATCCAGCCCTATCAAAGTCTCAGAGCAGCCCCCTCGTCGCTACCAGTCCATCTCCCACCTTTGCCCCAGCTGTCGTCTTCGTCGGCTAGTCTCAGCTCGACTGTCAATCAGGCCCGACTCAGCCACTCAGCATCTTCACAGCCTAGGCAGCCAACTCTCCCTCGTCGCAGACCTCGCAGCAATGCAGTCGCTGCCCCCAGTCTTCCCCGAGCTCCTGACATCAATTCATGCATGACCACTTCGGGAGGACAGACTCTGCTGCGAACGATGAATGTTGTGTTTCCCCCTCAGGCAAGCCTATCTCACTCGATGCCTGTTTTCCGATGTCTGACATTCTTTCTCTCTGGTAGATTGGCGAATCTGAGAGCGACCTCTTCCTCATGAGGTTTTTAAAGGACACCTTCCTCGCTACCATGAGAGACTCCGGTCTTCTCGTGACTCAGACTTGTCCCATCACCACTCTTTTCACCGACCACATCTCAAACATCGTCAACGAGCTTCGTGATCGCCGAATCGAAATCAATGGTCCTTCCAGCAATTCCCTGCTTGCCCACGAGGACCAGCCCATTGTCCCACTTTATATTGTCAATCGGGGTGTCCCTCGCCCGAGTGACAACCAGATTCGTCTTCGACGAAACCCTGTTCGGCCTGGCTCTACGATTGGCGACATAGCTGCGAATCGTCTTCAGTTCGCCATTCCTGGGCTATGCATCGAGAAATTTGAGGATCAATACTATCTATGTCTCTCTTTTGGTGAGCGACTTGATTCTCACAAAGCTCTGAACTCAGGCTAAATATCTGAACAGTTATTCGGCAGCCCGAGCTCACTGCTTATTTCTCTCTCCCTGGCCCTGGCCAAGTCGTTCGTGCCCACCACTGCCTTTCGCAGAGGCTGTACACCATCTTTCCTCGCGACAGAGTTCACGAGCAGTGGCCACTTGCCGATGGTGACTCTTCCTGTGGCGAGAGCGACGATGACCTTGGCCTCGGAGATGACAATGACGACGACTACGAGAACTTGCCTCCAACTCCGACCCCTGCACTTCCGACTCGGGTCAGTTTTTATAGCGACTGTATACCTCAGATTGTCTGACTATCTTTATTGCAGGTACTTCGAAGCAGAGAGCCAGTTCTCCCTGCTCATGCCGCCATTCCTTCACCCACTGCTCCTGATATCCCAGCCCTGCCACAAATCATCTGGGAGCAGCCATGGCAGCCCCGAGCCCCTGTCATTTACGAGTCCTATCGGGAGGAGTCAGTTTATCTCGCTGCGACAAATGGCACCCCAGCTGAGTCGACCATCTATCGGGGTGAATCGGTGGCCGAGGCTGCTGATGACTTTCTCGCATTCCTGGGTCGGTGTGTTGATGAGGGCGACTTTACTTCAGCCCTCTCTGACGACACGACTGCTGTCATGTAAGTTTGATTAACCTTGAAATTCTATCGTTTTTGCTTACCTCTGCCTAGTTACCACCCAGGAAGTCGGAATATCTTGTCGTCTGGCGAGGGTGTTCTTCGCGAAGTATACCACCATGCCTTCTTGAAGAGCATCCAAGGACCCGGGCGACAATTTCTCACTGCCCGAGCCGATGGCAAGCTTTCGCTGCTTTTCATTCGGTCGCAGGGTTTGGGACCACACACTGGTCCTCGCCAGCGACTTATCAGCATTACTACTGCTCTGTGGGCTTTGATGATGATTAAAGGGATGGCTGTTGATCCTGTCGATATCTGTCTTCTGCAGTTTCTTCTTAACGACTGCAACCTCCATTCGCTTCACCCAGCTCTTATGTCTGAGTGGCATCCTGTCGTGCGACATGTCTGCGATCTCTGGAGGGCAGCTGGCCCCAATGGCAGTATCAGCAGCCCCGAAATTGCTTCTCATTTCGCATCTTTTCTCGGCCTGGAGGCGAGTTTTATTTTTTTGAAATGATGCCCAGCCATCGCTAATGTTTGGCCTGCCTGCAGCTTGATGCAGTGACCGATCGTGACCAGGCAACTCATGATGGGCTCTTGGTGGACATTGTTTATCGCTCCACCATTGGTTCGGAATCGCCCTCTCACATTGATGTCGGTGCTGCTTACAGGGGATTTCGCCTCCCTTGTCGCAATGGGTTCTCCTTCCCCAAAGTAGGTCTTTGCTGAGGAATCCCATTCGCCTGGCTTACTTATCCTCCCTAGTTTATTCGCTCTGTCGCAGGAGGATCCGATGCCTTCCTCAGCAACATCATGACCTCTGTTGTTGGACCCCTCACCCTGATTCCTCGCATTGTGGTCATGCCCAACCCGACTTTGCTGGATCCTATCACTGCAGCGATGGGTGGAGAGACTTTGAGCGACATTCTCGCCGACTACCTTATGGGTTCGGGCATTCCCTGCCCTGAACTTTTTGAGTCGGCGAAAGCCCATTTCCCTGAGGTCGTTGATCTGTCCATGGCTAATTCACCCAATTTTCGGGCACAGATGTTCACCTGGGCTGTGTCTGGAGCTCCTTTCCTGGCCAGTGAATTAGGCAATATAAAAGTCAGTCCTTATTGCTTGGAAGATTGCTTGAGCTTATTGTTTAACAGGTGGTTGCTGTCCCTGACGATGATGTTATATATCTCGGACAAAGGCCTCTTTCGTCTGCCACTGCATTCGCTGCTGCTGGCACCATTTCTACAAGAACCTGCTTTCTCGAAGTTCGCCTCCCAGCCTCGTTTCTCCTTCGAGCAGCCCAGGCCTCGTATAACTCGGGGGAGCCTCGCTCTCGTCGCCATTTTCTTCACCACTGGCTTTTGTGCCAGTCAATCAATGTGATTGCTGAGCACACTTTTGGCTGATTTTACCCTTCCCCTTTATCGTACAATTGATTTCAATGCTCCATTTTATCATACTCTCCTCCCTGTTTAATCCCATAGCGATAATCCTTTTGCCCTTCTTTTCTATTTATACACCACATCTGTCGTTGATGGTTTTCTTTAGCTCTCAAAATCAAACCTTAGTTGCCACTTTTACCTGCCAATATCATTATACACCATTTTGACGATTTAGTTTCCTGAATGATGAGCTTGGCTTGAAATATATGGCTTCCTGTCAGAGTTTTGCGCGATGTCATTCTATCATTATTGCCCTTATACCATAGTCTCTTAGTGTAGTGGTTTTACGTGTCCGGCTCTGTTCAAGGCTGGTGATGGGGAACTGATGCTACCTAAGTTCAATTCTCGCAAGTGGTACGATTTTCCACAGTCTGATCGAAGTTCAAACCTCATACGTAGTAAGTGCTTACCCCCACGTTCCTGTTATGTTTTTTTCTCCTTCGTTCTTGTTGCAGAGTTGCCGGGATTTATGTTGCGTGTGCGCTCACTGGGCTCATTTCCCAAATCTTCATCGCTATTGAAGACTACTCTGAATTTCTCGGTCAACTCAAAAAATATTATTATTCAAAAGCCGGCAAACAGCCAAGGCATTGATTGGTCCATAGAGCAATAACATCTGCATCAGCTGCAAGTCCCCGCCACTGGGCAATGTGAGTGTCAAGCTCGTGGATCTCTTCAGGCCCGAGCGGCCCTTGTGGCGATTCGACAGGCACCTCGTTCAGGTGCTCCGGAGGACCCACCCGTCCAAGCCATGATGTCCACCCGGCTTCGGCCGTGTTGTTGCCGCGATTTGACTGTAGCAAGCTCTCATCACGGAGGCCCTCCCAGTCGACACCATAGACCTCCAGTTCTTCATCCGTCAAGTCGAGAGCATGCCCACGGGCACCATGAACAAGTGTATCAAAATAGAACATGTCGGTGGGGGAGCGATTGGGACCATTCCGGATCTGAATCCTATGCTCGTTCCAGGCCCCCGCAAAGAATGTGAGCTGTTCGTTGATTGTCGGGAGGAAAATATAATGGAGCAGCCAGATATGGTTAACATTGTTGATATCGAGTCCGTGGTGGAGCTCGAGAAGAGTGAATGTTCGCTCCATGTTGCCCCAAGCTGTGCGGTGACGTCAACCCAGAGCCTCTCAATTCGCACATTATGGATGCTCCTAAATTTGACAATCAATGCTACAGCAGATGGCAGAAAAATTAGACATTACCGCCCCCAGATGTATGAGCCCCGACGAACGCCACAATTTGCTTCCATCCAAGCCGCAATTTCGATGTTTTCGACACCATGATCTCCACGTACGCGGGACGGCACACCGTAAACGGCTGCCGCGTTGTGAAACAGAAGGAGGACAGTGCTCCCCCGGTTATTATCACTGGCCCGCAGACCAGTGATAAGGCGAGAGTAGCCATCAATAAAACCATGGATGACAATACCCCAGCGGATTAGGCCTGTACAACGATATCAGCAGGTGCAGGATCACTGGGACAAACACTCACCATGCTGGCCGTCGTGATGCCAGAGCGAATTTGGCCCAGCAACATGGTACTGGCGGCGGCGAATACGATGATAAGCCGTGTATCGGGCATAGGCCTGTTTCACGCGTTTTTCGCGTTTTCTGTGCTTTTAAACGCGCGTCTCAAGCATAATATCATTCCTGATATTATGCTTTGAGCCTACTCTTAATAGGGACTATCAGAGGTCCACCCGCAGGGGCTATTCAGAACGATCATACTGACTTAGCGCTGTTGTACGGGTTACAACTAAACTGGGTCAGTCACTTACACTCAGGTTGTACAAGAGGGTTCCCCTATTCACAATACGTCTAATGGGTATCTGGGGATTTATTTGGATTATGGCTTGTGGCTATGAGCGCCTGAACAAGACCATTGTTTACGCCTCTTTGTACCAAGATGGGATACGCGTTGGCTCACGTGACCGGTTAGCACTTGCCCGGGCTCATGTTCCGAATAGGCCGACACGGCATTATCCGGACATGATGACATCAAATCGCGATCGAAGACTCTAAACGGGAAGGTTTGAGTTCCAATCCAGGAACTCAACCTTTCAAGCCCTTCTTCAGGAAGTGCGGGGTACTCACTGAAAGCTGCAGCCTTGTAGATTTCAGTTCTGAGTATCACATCCACGGGCACGGCCCTATTCAGAACCAAGGACCTAATCTCGACTTCAAGCACCACACGAAGTCCGAGATAGGTTCCAAGGCAACTGACAGACACACAGGAGTGTCATTAATCTTTCTTATTTCAACTGTGACCTCTTGGCCCTCGATATGACTCTTTTTCTATTCAGTTTAAACACATGTATACCCGATCGTTCGTCACACCTTTAGTCCGTTTATCCGCAATCATGTAATTCTCTCTGTGTAAGCGTTATAGTGTACAGTATAAATTAGCGAGAGCACTGGCATGTACAGTACAGAATCCTACCCCGGTTATTGAGGCAGCCACCCAGCTATACGGCCCTCCTTAACGCAAGGTTTGGATCTGGACTTGTCACCCAAGCTACTCAAGATAGTTCGGTTCCAAGTTATAATATAAATCCCTGCACGCCCCTGGCGATACTCCTGACCCCAGTTTGATTGTGAATTGTGTGACTTGTGTTTGTGTGTCGGCTTGTATAGCCTTTGGTTGGGATTTGATTTGTTGGCTCTTGGGAATTGGAACGGCTTGTAAAGCCTTGGCTCTTGGATACAGTTGGGATTTTGGCTATAGCTTTGGACGCTTTACAATCCACTTTGCGAATAGGGTGCTATAACTTCGGTTACCAAGCCTTGATTCACTCAGGACAACACGCGCGCTGCACACGTCTAAGACAGCAACCCCTTAAATACCTGCTCCCCTCATTACAATACGAACTCGACAGTAGTAACATTAGTGTTTAGGATTTGTTGTTTGTTGTGGATTTGGTTAAAGATTCAACTTTGTTGTCTCTTTGTCTTCATTCGCATTTAAACTACTTTATCTTGAATCCTCCTGCTTCTCCTGGGCAACCCTTTCACCGCCCTTTTTGGGGTCGAATGTCCCGAGTCCCTGCACCGCGCACCAACCGAATGCCAGGTTAAGCACATCTCGGTGCTTGAAGGTCCAGACACGCGGCCCAAAGTTGAACGCCGCACCGAAGAGAAAACCGAGCGCGCGAAGGGGCGGCGCAATTTTGGAAAATGAGTGTGCAAAGCTTGATCATATTTACGGTAATACCCGTAAAGGCGCGGTGCCCACAGCGCGAACGCAGCTGTCATAGGTCCTCAGCACGGTTCGCAGATATAAGGCATAATGCGCACCATCGGCGAACCCCGCCAATCGAGCGATGTGGTCATTGGCGAGCAATCCGTCTACAAGCTCGTCGTATTCCTTGTTATTCAGCCAGCAGGGCGTAGTCTGACCCTTGCCGTACGAAACGCCGACGTTGATCGCAGCAAAAAGGCCGCGACGATGTCGTCGCATAGACGCAGGAAAGCGGGCCTCGTAGCCGGCGTCCCGAATGGCGATGAAAGCACCATGGACGGCTGCGCTATATGCATCGTGACCCGGCTGCCCCGCTAGCACCGCGATGATGCGCCCATGTTTGTCAATGATGGGGCGTGGTGTGCTGAAAAGGTAGTTCAGGAAACGAGGGTCGTAAAACGACGCAGGCAACGTACATTCCGTCCCATTCAATGACTCGAAACCCCAAACCGAGCAGGTTGGTGAGGGATCGGGGGACTTTGCCACCGTGTTTCTCTTGCTTGCTTTCAGCCTTCGCGGAGTAGCCTCCTAGGGCAGCAGGGAGGGTCGACGCATCCAGGCCAGCGCCGAGCGCCACGGAGGACCGGATATAGTGGTCGATACTGGAGGGGGCCACGACGTGTCCGTTTGCAGCAAAGGCGCGTGAGCGTCTGGCAGCGCGACGTGCATGCGACGCTTCCGCTTTCTTTTTAGACCTCAAATCCCCGCTGGAAGACCCTCGCGGCAGCGTCGGGCTGGCCGGGAATCGCCGATAGACCCCAGAGCGTGGCTTCTTACTGATCGCCTTGACTTCTTCAAACGTGGGCGCTCGCCGTTTCTTCTGCATGGGGTCGGGGTGCGGGTTCTCGTCGTCAACTTCATTAAGGTAATCGGGTTGGGGCGGAGGAGGCCACTGATCGTCGACGTCATTCATGGACTCCCGCAGGGGCCAATCTTCATCAATGGCGTCCGCTCTGTCGGAAGTCGCGTCATGCTCTTCGCGGTCTTGCTGTGCGTCGTCCTCACATTCCACGGCGTACTGCAACAAAGGCACAATGTCGAAGTTGCCTGCGTCAACGCTAACGACCTGCAGCGGAAGAACAGGATGTTCATTGACGGCGGGGTGCAAAATGTCTGCGCCGTTATTCCCCTGGACGTTCGATCAATAGAAACAACAAGATGACACATCACTGCACTTGCCTTGCGAGGGAACCATATCATATAAAGAGAGTCTAAAAGGAGACGGTGTGAGCCTGCGATCACCGGCGGGTATGACATTCCTGGTGCACCCTGTGGGCTGGACATGCCGGTCCCGTGTACCGATACCTGGCATGACCCACAGGTTCGTCGCGACCAGGAACACGAATAGACTCACCGACTCGACGCGTGTGTTCGGGACGTGGTTTGTTGAAAGAGTGACTAGCGTCAGCTGATCAGAGTCACGTCACTCGTCGTGCGTCGTCGTTAAACTTGTTTCTGGACCCTGTGCATTGAGGCGCCACGACCAGCGGACCAGGTTTTCAATTATGATGCGGCGCTCCAGTCGATACAACCGGAACGCCCAGCCAACGATTTCGATAACGCAAAGAACTGCCATTAATTGGGCATATCAAGATTCAAGTACGACAAAATGACAATTAGTTCCCTGTCCCAGGCGTGGGCGCCTTGGTACGTAGACGACGCCTCGGCGAAGGACTGACCGGGCCAGCTCATATACTCAGCTTTACTAGTTAATGTTGTGGGGAGAGCCTACGGGCCTTACTAGTAATCTTCCGGGAGTCCCCACACAGCCCCAAAGTGCACGTGCAGGGTGTTTCGGCCACTTCTGATGGCTTCGGCACCACCTCCCTGATGCCATTTGGATGCCGTCGGTTATTGCAAACGTCCCACGCGCCCACGTGATCATCTGCCAATATTCCCGGGGGCGAAAAATCGAATTTTGGGGCCCGTACGGGGCCATTTCCCACCACCTATTGGTACATACGTGTTGTATGTATACCCCCCATCCGTTCCCCTGCCTTATCTGGGCAGTTCACACCCTGCTTGCTCGGTACCGGCACCACCCCTTCCTGCCCTTCGCACCGGATTTTGCGCGCCCCGTTAGCCCTCCTGCTCTGCGTCGGCGTCCACATCATTCTCAATCTCCCACTGCTCCTCCTCCGACAGCCCCGCTGCCTTGGCTCGCGCCGCAAGGCCTCCACCGCTTGTATTGCTTCCGCCCCATTTTGGGCTCCGGGCTCGCTGGATCTTGTCGCGGAAATGCGCAGGTCCTGCGGTGTAATGGGACCATCCCCGCCTCCCATATTTCCCGCCGTGCTTTGGCCCCGCTGCAGCACAGCGATGGAATTATTGTTGATCGTGTTCGGCCCGGGAATCCCCGGCTCCCCGCTGGCGCCGGCGGGAGGCAGTCGGAGGGAAGGTGTAGGGGACACTGGAGGCTCTCTAGGTCGATTTTCAGCTCTTTGTAGCCAGTAGTTGATGAGAAAACACGTACCCATGCATTTGGCGAAGCACCCACGTGACATCTGCCACCGCTTCTGTCCACTCGCCCGATGCGGCGTTCAGCGCATCGCGCCACCACTTCAGAGATATCACCACATTCAGGAAGCCGTTCTGCCATCCAGATCCATTCCTTCCCAATCCGTCACCGCCTCGCGCAGCAGCGGCCGTTTTTCACCTCGTCTGGCTGGGTTGATGTCCATCCACCAGCCCCACCACGTCCTGCCGTATTCGTCGATATCGCCCAATTGTGGTTTGTAGCTGTAGTTGCGCGCGCGTCCCACCCATGCGCCAACCGCTCCTGGCCGTTTCTTCGCGCAATGCGGCTGTCTCTGCGGATTTCACGTCATCAGATTGCCGCCCAAATGTCGACAGCGGACACGGTGTTTTGGTACTCACGGTGCCTTCGAAACCCGCGGCCTCTTCTCTCACCCACCACGCATCCACGAGCGATGTCCAGTCGGCCCCAAACTCTGCATTGCATAGGAATGCTCTGGCTTTGACCGCCATTCCTTCGGCTCCGCACCCGCACGCGCCACACGCGCCGCCTTTGTTGGTGCCCGCGGTTTTTGAGTCTTCTTGGCAGCCGATTTGCTCGGAGCCTCCACGTCCACCTCCTTCTATGCGGGACTGCACGCTATCGTCCATAGTCGTGAGGAGCTCTACTTGTTGGACCCAATCCTGGGAATCTAGGTGGGAGTGCGCCCACACTGGGATAACATCAGTCACGAAACGCGTGTCATGAGAGGAACAAGCACAGACGGGCTGGGCTGTATCTGAACGTTGTCGAATCGGGGAGTCGGGGAACAGCGGAGCGAACGGGGGAGCCATAGACGACGCTGGAATCGGAGCGGGTATATAAAAAGGATTGAAGAGCACACGAGAACGCTGTTACGGGGTTGCGCACGACATCTCGAGATTTAAAGGCAGCGTAACAGGGGTTAAAAGCCTAGTCAGTCATACAGTATTGCTCACCGCCAAACTCGTAAGGAGATGACGACCATGATCCGGGGTCTATTTGGATTTGTTGCAAAGACCGAATGTGGCTGTGCATTGCCACGTCTTGGTCTTGTCCGTGATGCAGCAGAGTAATTGCTCCTTGTCCAAGGGCGGACGATACGCAAAAACCGCCGCGCGGGCGATGCTCTTGAAGACTTGAGCTGATCACAGACCGTTGCCGCCGCACGATTCCCCCCACACACGGTAGGTTTGTCACACCGCCTTCTTTGTTGGACACATACTCAATGTGCGCTCACCCTTGCAAAGGACGAACGCCTAGCCATACGTCGATCTTCGTCGACGGGTTCACGACTGCTTACACAACACGCAGGGAGGCAGCGGCTGCATATCTGGGGTCCAGGATTGATATCTGCGTTCGCGGCGATTCGCCTGACCCATTGAGAAAGAAACCGGTGTAAGTGTGAGTTACCTTCGTGTTGTCTGGGGCTGACGATATCGCACGTAGTCGCACTTCGATGACGGCCAGTCGGAAACTCCCGTCCCCCTCACAGTGTGCACACCCGCCTCGCACATCGCTCTCACTCGTTAGATCTCAGCAGTAAGTCTACCCGGACTGCGTTACAACTCATACTGAAATAATTAGGTGCTCGTATTGGCATCGTCGAAAGGACGAATTGTCCTGGGAACACGTGCTTGGTTCGGCACGTGCTAAATTACCCACGGACCCCAAGGCAGTTCAAAGTATTGCTTTCCTCCACGGCGGCTCGTTGGCAAAAGAAAACTGATTCGAGATTTCCGAACAGAATGTCCGGCACGAATCCAACGTGGGCTCGAAAAGCAGCAGCGAAAACAAATGTTAAGGTCCGCTTTTGGCGGAGAGACAGCAACGCGCACCGCGTGGATAAAACGCGCTCGACAATCGTGAATACTGGAAGCGAAGCGGATATCGGGGTTTTTTTGTTTCTTCATTCGCCTCCAGCGCTGTCTGACTTTATTTTCAACAGCCGAAGCGGCCGGCGTGTCTTCTTGGGTTCCTGGACAGTGAGGGTCGACGATGAAGTCGCCTTTCTCGGTCTTGGAGAATCATTCCCAAGCGAACTCAGACGTGCTCGGACACCAATGGCGTTGAAAGCCTACCGGACGGCGACATGCTACCTTTTCCATTTAGACGGCTGACGGCACGGGAGGCGACGGTGCCCTTCTCGGTGAAGGGGAACTGTGTTGTACGGTCACGAGGAGGCGGGAAAGCACGTGATCTAGCACATTATTAGCGCGGCTGTGACGTGACACGTCACAATCAGATCACAACAGCACACACCACGCAACGTATCGCAAGATTCCGCAGAACAAGGTGCGCTCGGCGTCCGTTGGCTATCTAGGCGCGTCAACGATACTCACGGCTTACAGATGTTGAGCCCGAAGCAAATCCTTACTAAGATCAGCAACGCCGCCAAGGCTGCAGTCAGAAAGATCAAGACCGCCGTACCCCGTGTGTCGGCGCAAGCTGCCACCGCGATCCCCACTCAAGCGGCCGCAGCGCCCGCGGGTGCTCCACCCATTTACGGACTCCTGTTCCACTCCTACGAGGACGGTGAAGACCTCACAACCGTCTCTGCAGGGCTCGCTCTAATCAACGCTGCGATAGATGTCGACCCCCTGCCCGCTTATGTCCGTGACGCGCACGAGGACACAAACAACTACCTCCCGGGTTACGAGGTGCGTCCTTTTTGAATCAGATTTCATCAGCTAACTGATTACAGGACGAGTTCTAACTACCGAGCTAAAACAGTCGAGATCCCATACACCTGCGACGACTCCCATGTACACGAATATGCTTGAATGAAATCGAATTCTTGTGTCCAGGTGTGAAGAGCGTCGCGCACGTCCCCCACACCGACGAGATCAGCCTGCAACATTTGGGCGGCACGCAACCCCGGCCGACCGCTCGACGGTGTCGCTTCTGACCAAGGCGATATGCTCGACCAACACCGCTCTCGACGCGAAGTGATTCGGTGCGACTCGTCGCAAGCTTCGTCGGGTTGTGGGGTAGACTGGTGAGGTTGCCGCCGCCGAGACCACGACGGATGAAGGGAGCGCACGCTCGCCCTCGAGTTGGGTTGACCGCCTTGATGTGTCCATATAGCCGGGCGGGGGTTAAGTGTAAAGAATGAGCGGCGGGGGGGAGGAGGGGGATCGTATGAGTATTGAGGTTAAATTACACGTTGTGTAGTCGTATAACACGTCAACAAAGGGCAATAGCGCCTTGAAAAAAACCGTCACCTACCTCCAAAACCCTGCTTCGTAAAGCAAGGTTTGAGACGGCAGCGCCGGCCCCTAGTACTACGGAGCTTTGTAAACGATGGTAATTTCCCACATTCCGTTGGGAGTCAGACACTTGGTCTCCCGCGTGTATGACTGAATTGACCATAGCATGCACTGGCAGGAACGAAGTTTATTTTATGATCTTCAGCGCCAATCAAAATAGTACGTACCGAGCCCGGCCATTTCCATTCCTCCCCCTTAACCTAGCTTGCAAAAGAATTCGTGTGTACTTGACCCCGGAAAGCTGCAACACGGTCCACAAATTTATTGACGGCTTCCCGCCATGCACAAACAACCGCTCTCATCCCGGATAGGCAATTCACCGCATTTGAGCGAGAGGGTGGAAAATAGCATAGCATGAAGCAAAACTGGCCCCGGTGTTTCTCTGCCATGACGCGGGAAATTAGAGGGCCGAGTTGCCCAGAGTGCGCGCGATGGGGAGGACCGCGGAATGTGAGATGGGGCTTTGCGAAATATTATACATGCTTGGAAACCAACGCCTCACACGCCCATCTCCTCCCTAACCTCTATACTGTTGATGAACTCGCATCTTTCAAACAGCTTTTCCCAACTCACAGCCTTCGTAGCCTCCGTGGCATCGTTGTCACCGTGTTTGAAGACAGTCACATACTCGTGGGACGCATAAGGCGCACCGAACAACCGCAACGACAGCTGGGTTGGAAATTCCACCCGAAAGTCGTCCTCCTGGGAGTCCTTGAAAGTTACCGGCCAAGAGGGCTCGTTTTTGGGTACTCCGTATTTCACAATTTGCACGATACTCCGACTAATCTCCCTGGACAAGTCCAGCTGTGCTGCCGAGTTGTCCGCGCCCCCGCCCAGCGTCTGCGCGTTGAGAACATAGGGGATGTCGCTCAGGTGTGCCACGCCCCACATAGGCACACCCATCATCTCGTATGACGGCCCGAACCGCGCGTCGCATTATGCTCGTACACGCGCACGTTACCCCCATTGTGCTTTGCGTACTGCCAGGCAAAGTCGACCACCGGACACGTAAACCACAAGTCGCGGTTCATCTGCGCGGGCGGGAAGTACTGGGGCGATATGCCAGGGAACGCCGCCGCCATGTGCTCGAAATCAGATTGCGGGTACAGCTCCAGAAGCCCCGACTTGGTTGACTGCGAGAGGCCTGAGAGCCACAGCCCGAAACTGCCCAGCACCTCGTCGTCGGTCGATGTCACGGGGGGCGCGTACCACGCGCCATCGTTGGACACCCAGGACGCGACGATGGGAATGTTCCTGGCTACCTTGCCTACGCGGACAAGCTCAGAGGGCCGTCCAGGGAGGAAGTCATTGTCGTAGGTAGGGAAGAAGAATCCTTCGCCGAATGGTGGGCGTGCGGCCCGGGAGGCGGTGACTGAGAGGTTGGTCAGGAGCTCGACGGGAGCTTGCCGGAGGCATTCGAGTGTGGCTTCGGACTGGGCTTCTCCCTCCTTGAGACATCCGACTTGCTGAGCGATGGCTGCTGTGTTATTTGCGACGAGGTCCGATTTCGCATTGAAGTTGAGGCCTGGTGCACCGGACATCATTCTAAAGTCGCAAATGAGTACAGAAAGTAGTTGAGGTCGGTTGAACCTACATTGCTTGTTGGAATGGAGCCCCTTGCTCCCCACCGAACGCGGTCATCTGCAAGCTGATGTCGCTAGCTCCTACACTCTGACCGATGGCGGTCACTCTGTGTGGGTCGCCACCAAAACTTTCGATGTTGTCGCGAACCCATTCGAGAGCTGCTCGCTGATCACGCAGACCAGCATTGGTCTGTTTTGCTTTGACCATCGCCTCGCCTGTCGCGAAGCCGAAGAAACCCAGGCGGTAGTTGATAGCAACGAATATCAGCGGCTGGTCATCTGCAGCAGCTTGCTTTACTAGGCCATCAGGTTCGTAGAGTATGTCGTAGCCGGATCCCAGGGCATGGCCGCCTACAAATAGGCAGTCAGCGCCCCGTAACAAGGACGAAAAAATGGCACTCGCCTCCATGTAACCAAACCACGACTGGAAGCTTCGTGCCAGACCGCGTCCCCTTCGCTCTTGCAATTCTCAAGCTCAAGCAGTTCTCGCTGATATTGGTGACCCGGCTCGTAAACGGAAGAACGTCTCCCGTGCCTTGCGGGCACCATGCACCCGGCGCCGTAGCATCGATGAAAGACCCCGGCTCGGGTTTGGTTGGCACAGGAGGTGCGAACCGATTCTTGCCCGATGTGTCTTGTGCGTAGAATATGCTTTGGAAATGCTCGACCCCGGAGCCGGACTGGCTGCCAATGTAGGTGATATTCCGGGTGGTGTCAAAGACCATGGCCTTCGAGCTAGTGGAGTGTAGGAAGGGGAGGAAGATGCCATAGTCGGCAGCTGTGTCCAAAACAGAGTGTCGAATTAGTGCTATCAGGACGGCAATGAGGCCAAAAGCTAAGGCTCCCAAAGCCAGAAGGGGTAGGGTCTTGGTCATGGTCGTGGAGAGTGAATCCGCTGGGCCGCTGTGGATCTTCAGGGTCACGGTGATCATCGCAGTAGAGTTTGAGATTCGGCCCCATTTGCTTTCCTGTCTTGAGTTTTCCACTTGTGGTTCACAAAGACCGACTGCTCGCTGATTCGCTCGTTGGGAAGGCGGGTTGGTGACGGGCAAAATTGAAAAAAAAGCAATAGGCGTGCCAATGCGGACTGTGGCACACATGGACAAACAACCGCTCTCGTCCCGGATAGGCAATTCACCACCTCTGAGGGGACCGATCGGAAATGACGCGCAGTACACTCAGAGGACTGGTCTGTAGCTTCAAGCGCAGGGTAATATACTACCACTTGCAGCCAGCCCAGTCTTCGTTTGCGTCGAGTTGACACACACGCATGTCAATGTCGCTCCACCGCGCATCCTTGTGAGCTCATTGGCACGGGCAGTCGTAGACGTATCAATTTGGCGTCAAGAGGTCACTAATTTTTGGGAACCAACCAACTGAAACTTTTTTCTGACGTGTATTATGCTGCTCATAGGGAAGCGCGTCTGCGATGCATAGCATCCAGATTGGCAGAGGAACATTGGATGAGTGTCGCTGAAGTGGTGTGGTAGTCAACAATGACACTGGGCAGACATTGCCAAGTCAATTTTGCGTTCGGGTACCCAGTCGAGATCAGAACACGCAGATAGAGGTCAAATGACTTCTTCAGCTTTATCTAGGTCGTCCAGTCTAAAGGAATAGTCGAGTCTGTGTCAAAATTGGCATTTAGGCTTGGGGTTTGGAGGGTTACAGCAGCCGAAAAAAAGAAGTAACCCAACCGGATGCTTGAGAAGCCCTACCTGAGAGTAAACGTTGCTCAACGCATATTTCTCTCTTCAGAATTCGGCTGGCCGCTGGGCTCCGATTAAGTTGTCAATGATAGAATTGGCCTGGGCCTCGCGAGGGCGGTTGCAGTGCGGAATGAGATATTAAAACATTGATTAATAGGAGCGTGAGGACATGGTATTCGTGAGGGTTGTTCGTAGGGCGTAAGCTATTGATATAACGGTGAGTGCGTAATGTATGTGCGATGCGCGGGGCGAGACGTGAACGATGGAAGAAGAAGCAGTCCGGTGACGACGCGGTACCTAACGTACCTCGGCGCCTGCACAGACCACCGGAGACGCTACCGTCGCGCGAAGACGGCGACGAGGATGATGAACGGGACGTAGGTGACGAGCGACACGGCAGCCATGATGCGGCAGCGCTTGCGCCATGTACGTGCATCTGTAGCCTGAGTCAGATCCATTTGGTTCATTAACCCTAAAGGTGCTCACCAAACTCAAGCTGCGGGTCGTCGAGCACAACCTGCGTCTCCTTGCCTACGCGGCGCGTCCGTAAGATGCGGAGGAACGCGGCGACCCACCACAGAGGGAACAGCACGAAGCCGAGGAAGAACAGCCACGCATGGAGTGGGCTGCCGCCAGCTTCGGTCCATCGCCGCCAACGATCCGAGCCATGCCCATCGAGCTCCCCAAAGGAGAGTGTCCAGCTGGTGGGCTGGATGCGCGGGGGCTTGTGGGGGTCGCGCATGTGGTACGCACCGCCGGAGCGTGCGACGGACGGCGCATGGGGGGAGATGAGGGCGGAGATGGGGATGGACGCCTGCGAGATGGAGCGGCGGGACGGTGCGCGGTGGAGGGACGCAGTTTGGGACTGCTTGGAGATGGAGGCGCGAGACGGCGGTCGGAGGATTGCCTTGCGGCTGGACCAAGAACCTACTGTAGCCGCGGTATCGGCTGAGGGCTCTTGACCAGAGCGTGAGCCCGGGCGAGACTCGGTCGGGGTCGATAGACGAGCCCGTTTTTGGCGGTGGAACGACGAGGGTGCATGCGTTAACGTCGAATTTGTGGCCGTCGTCGCGTTGGACGCGCGCAAAGCTGCATTTTTTTTTCTCGCGGTCAGAAAAATGGAAATAGATCGTTCCGAGAAGCTACGCACGTCGGGGGCCTACGGCAAAGGTCGCCTTGTGCTCGCGCTCCTTCTTTGCGTCGGGGGGCGTGTTGCCACCCTCGACCTCGTCTGCTTTTCGTTTGCCTTTTGCATTGTTACTGGGCGTTGTCCGTGGCGGTGTGTGCAGGGACTCGGGATTTTGGTCCGGCTGAGGGGCGATGGGGGACGGGGCCGGCGTTGGGGAGGTCAAGGAGAGGGACGGCAAGTCGAGCCTGGTGGTCATCGTACAAGGCAACAAGGGCACGATTATTGGGATTATTGATACACAGCTACCGAGCACACAACCATCCTATTCTTACTCTTCATCCACCATCTACTTATGCTACAAATATGAAGGCTACAAGCTTGAGCTAAATCCTCACCCCATGGCCTCATCCTGGGGTCTCTGCCCTCGCCCTCAAGCTGCATGGCAACTGGCGACGAGTCTGACAGATAAAAGATGCTAACCGACACTCGCGAGAAGATTACGATAAGAATCCTCGAGCTGACATGACCCTCTTTCCTCCGCAATGGACCAGTGGGAAGGAACCCAGAGGATCCGGCGCCCCTAGTAACTCGACGAGATGCTTGTGCAGAGTTACTCAATTCTCGCTTGGATTCATTGAATTCATGACTGAAGTTGAAGTATTATCTGCGAACCTTGTCAATGGCGATCAAGGATGAGCCGTCGTAATCTGGGTGGTAGTCCGTTCGAGATAAAACGTCTTAACTCTGCCTCTGCTCTCCCAAACGTCGAAATCTTCGCAATGTCCGCCCTCTTCACTCCTGTGCAGCTCGGAGGCATCACTACCTCAAACCGCATTGCCATGTCTCTCTTGACGCGCAATCGCTCCTCAGCCACCGCTCCAACGACCTTATGGCAGAATACTACGCCCAGCGCGCGGCGGGCGGCTCATTATTTATAAATTCGGAGGGCGGCGCGTTAATTACGCGCCAGGGGTATCCGCCAGATTCATCGCCTCGCAGTCATGGTGCTAAAATGTGGATAGGTGGTGAAGGACTGGCCTGAATGGCGGTGCATAAGCTGGGGAGCAAGATGTATTTGTCAATGCTTCCGCGGATACATATGGCCATTCACCAAAAAATCACAGCTCTTAGGCTGGCACCGTGCGCGAATATCTTTTACGCACAAGTAGTGCTTTACTCAGTCACCCCGAAGCGCCGGAGTAGCTAGCAGATGTAAATCTCCACCTCCCCTGAAGGCTGATTTACTTCAAACAAGCCCATTTATGGCCCCTCCCCTGTCAAACCACTAGACGGAAAGTTTCGCTTCCTCCCCGAAGTCCCGTCGTATGCCATGGTACGACATTTATTGCTCCTCTTTCCACGCAAATGCAAATGAGAGATAATCACACAAGCCAACGGAAATCGACGACCCCACCGTAATTGCATTGTACAAGCAGGCCGCGGTCAACGTTAAGGCGGCAGATAATCCCGAATACGGTGGTCGTTGCTATTCCCTTCGCTCCTCTGCCGTCTCCTAATCGAAAAGATGTGGGCAAGAAATAAGCCGACGTCCTCGCTACGTACCGCCCCTTCCCCACCAACACCAATACCTTCCTCAACATCGAGGTCACGCCCTCCCTCGCGGAGGAGCTCGTCAACAAGGGTGAGATCGCAGGCGTGTTCTTCGGGATACCGTGGATCATGCATCCGGTCCTGGCGAAGCGTCAGAGAAGTTGGACAATGTGCTGGATTCAAGGACGTTGTATGGGGCCGATGGTGCCGACCCCAGGCTGGGGTACACGGATTATGCGGAGGCGGTGTATGAAGAGCAGATTGTAGATGTAGTGAACCCAGAGATAATTTCAGAGCGAACCGAGGGCGACTCGCGCTCTCCCACCCGTTCTAGCCGTAACTTTTAGTGGGAGCGCAGCTCGTTGGAGAACCCCTTCGAAAGCATACTCAGTGAGGGCCTGGGCTTGCCGCAGGAGGAGGCTTCGGGAACGCCAAAAGCCGTATTGGCACATAGTGTCTTTTGTTCTGTAAACACCGAAGGTGCCT